>JAVQKG010162397.1:0-10036 GCA_036025885.1 Hypseleotris bucephala
TTTTTTTTTTTTTTTTTTTGCGTTTCCTGAAAAACTTCTTGAAAAAATGACATAGGCCATTATCTTAAGAAGATGTCGATATTGTAATTCTGTTGTATTTCTGTGATACCTTTATTACTCTTGTCCCTCTTCCTGAGCAGGCGAGGCAGTGTGCCCACATGTGTGTAGCTCTCACTGGAGCGCACATAGCTGGCAGTGCGTGGACGTATGGCCTTGAGATCGTCCACTGTGGACTCCACCACTGTGTCCAGAACTGTGTCTCCATCAGCAGAAGATCCAAGTCCAGATTCAGACCTGGACTTAGACTCTGGTTTTCTCTGGAAGGAGATGTTGGTCAGGCTGCCAAACCACTTGAAAGCTTGGGGCATGGAGAGATAAAATAATAAAATAATTGAAGGCAAGGTAATAACTTCTGTCGAATCCGTCTTTTTTCTCATCATTTATAAAAGTGACTCTGTGCGGGCTAATTTTATAATAATTAAATTTGTCAAAGATTAAGATTACTTAAACAATGCCAAGAGTCTTATGGCCTCAGAACATGCACAAACAAAACTGTGCTAACAACAAGATTTCAAACTTTCTCCCACCTGCATCTGGTAACCTACTCTACTTTACAAGAGCCAAAAGAAGAAAGCATAACAAAGGTACTTGCAATTACTTTTAAAATGGCAAAACTAGAGCAGTGATCTCACCCGATAAGCTATATAGAATATTTACATCACTTTTCTGTTTTCTGCTCCATTCAACCCTTAATAATTTTCTGTAATAATTGTTTGTGATTTTTTTATGATGACAACATAAAATGGGTTATTTAAACATGCTACTAAACTTCTTGAAACTTTTAAATGTGGATAAAAAACACTGTTACAACTGAACACATTAACCACAATCTACTGCAGTATCATCATAATATTCAAAAATCATGAAATATAAATCTGGGGCAATGAATAAGTACTCACTGAATTTGCGCAGGCTCATTTTGTCACGCAGGATTGAAGCAGAAAATAATTTAGTTTACCAAGCTACTCTACACGATGCAGAGAGATAGGTACATGTTCAAAAAGTGCAGAAGTGAGAGTTGAGATGCTGCAGCTGAAGGGCCGAGCACTTCCTGTGACAGATGTGCGAACAGGAAATGAAAAGATGAGATGACAAGAGCTGTCAGTGTACCACAAAACATCACCATAGGAAGATATGATACTTTCAAGTTACACAAACACATTAGAAAGCGGCTTGTCACTGTGGGGAAGATGGCTAAAGTGGTCAAAAGATTTTACCAGACTTTTATATTGCTCACCATGTCTATGTACAGAAATTAATAGATATTTACGAAAGAAATTGTTAACTTGGCAAACTCAAGCCCACATGTACAACTTGGCTACACATGGCTTCTCCCCAAATGTATTTCCCAGACAGCTTATATACCCTCTCAACCGGTTAAGATCAGTACAAGTGTCTACAGGTAAGTACAATCCCTTTAATCAATGCATGTAAATGATCACACTATAAAAAGAAGATAAGTTGTGTGTCCTTTAAATATGTCTGTAACTAAAGCAGAACTCAAACAACAACAACAAGACTCCCCTCTCCACATGGTTTAGCCCGAGGTTTGAAAAAGGGCTCCAAATGGACACGCCTACTCTGTTTGACCCGTGGGTGGTGCTGCAGGTAAGTTGTGGTTTTTGTGGTGTGTAATCATAATACTGAATTATTTGAACAAGATAAACATATTACAACTAAAATGTGCAAGTGTGTGGCAATTTACTTTAACTGTAACCTACAAGAAACAAATATCAAGTAGGACAAGTATGTCAAGCTGTAGAGTTGTATGTTGTCAAATTGCTTTGAATAACCCAAATGATACACAGAAAAAGTTGCATAAGGGACAATATAACCAATATGCCACTTTGTCACAGTCACATTAGAGATAAACTGTAGTCGGTGAATTAATTATGATGGAGCTCAGTGTTCTGAACTAGGTTGAACGGGGAAAATCCATTTTCACTTGTATTTTTGCTGTTGTTTAAGGATATTATGTAAACTGTCATTTTTGTTTTAGTCCAACTTCAGTCCAACACATTAACATTAAACATCCGTCAATAATGATACATATTACAGTAGTGACTTAAAGGTTTAGGGAAGCTTTGACTTTAAGGTAATAAATTAATTGAGTTTGCAGCTGTGTGTTGTGAAGTGTGACAGAAATGTAAACACTCAATGTTAATTAGATTTGTGTAAGTGTTGTAACTGTAACTGATAGACTGCATACAAATGGGGAAGATTTTATTTATTTATCATTTTATTATATTTTTTATTCCAGCTATAGAATTTTCACTTTTACTGGCATAATGTAGCTAATGTATTTGACATGATATTATATAAGTGGTAGTGGTTAATGACAGATATTGTGATTAGATCTGTGGTATTTCTTTAGAAACCAAAATTCAGTTCACAGCACATTTTAAACTTGTCCTGATGCACTAAAACTTGAAAGAAGATTAAAATATTAACTGTTAAACTTCCACATCTTCCGTTGAGATTTAATGTACAAGCAAGCATGTTTTTACTACAGTATGTTTTGTTTACTTGTGGCGGCACAGTGGTGGAGTGGTTAGCACTGTCGCCTCACAGGACCTAGCACTAGGGCCTTTGTGTGTGGAGTTTGCATGTTTCTCCCTTTGTCTAGGTGGGTTTTCTCTGGGTACTCTGGTTTCCCCCATCAACCCAAAAAATGTGCATAGGTTAATCCTTTAGCTAGGTACATCCTGACCAAGATCCTGGCTCAGATCTGGAGATGGGTCCCTGGGCGCTGCACTGCAGCTGCCCACTGCTCCTGACAAGTTGCCCCAGTGGCATTGAGGGATGGGTCAAATGCAGAGGACAAATTTCCCTATGGGAACAATAAAGTGTAACCTAACCCAACCTAACCTAACCTTACTGCAGAAGATATTATATTGCCTAAAAAAATAGTACTCTTTGCGATTTGCGAGCATTAAAATTGTATTTTGATTGTGATTAATTGTGCTGCAATAAGTGGCATGTACTGTTAAACATTTAAATAATAAAAGTTAAAAGATACGTTTTTTTGCACTTAAAACACTTAAAAGCGTATTGTAATGTTTACCACGACAATCTTTTTTTTTTTTTTTTTTTTTACTGGTTTTCATTTCCTACAGACTTTGGGTGTGCTTGTTTGTGAAAATGACTTGCCTCTTCCTGTTCACACACTATACCACTTCTGAAACTGCACTGGCATCTCACAGAACAAACCGCATACAAATATTAAACAAGAACATACAAAAGCGAAACTTACACATTCAAAACAGCTTTATTTATGGCATTGTGACATTAATATTCAGTCTGTGCCAACCAAAAGACAAAAAAAAACTAAATTAATGCTTTAGACACATTGTAGTTTCTTATCTGCTAAATCCCTATAGTTGGTTGTACTTCTTCATGCATGTTTCATCCACACAATCGTTGATAAATTGGCCAAGCACTATACCCATTAAAAAGTCATTACTAATATTGACACATTACAGTGACTTATGAATTGATGCACAATTAGCGGCACGCTGGCTCATTGCTTCAGACAATGTGTTACCATCACAGGGGTTGGAGTTAAGTGCTTATTAATTCTGCTGCACTCTATAAAGGTTGCAGGTTCAATTCTGACACACAAGCTCTCTAAGTGGTGTCTGCATGTCTTCCCTGTATTACTGTGGGTTCTCTTCAACTTACCCCCACCTTCCAAAAACTAGAGAAATGATATGAGAGTGAAAAATCATTTGTGTAACTTTTTTTGTTAATGCTCCACTGTCCAGATTGTACCCCGCCGAAGGCCCATAGTTGGACTATTGTGCCCATGTGGTGACAAGTGCCAAGTTTTCTAATTACTCTTTGGGTACATAGTAATAGCACATACGTTTAACTTTTTGGGAAGAAACCTAAATGCTAAAGTTATAGGCTGCATTTTCACCTTGGGTCTTGAATCCTGTCTAGGTTTTCATCAGAAGTTATTTGTTACCATAGCCACTGGTGTGTGTATGCGTGTGTGTGTGTGTGTGTGTGTGTGTGTGTGTGTGTGTGTGTGTGTATGCTTGTGTTTGTGTACTTTAATTTCGCCTTGATGAAAAACAAGCCTTCAATAATTCAGCCCTGTGCCTCCTTCACACAATGACAAATATTGCTCTCTGTGAGTGACCCAAGGCCATTCTGATGCCAGGACTCTGTGACAAGCACAGCCCAGGACATTTTCACACCATATATCAAAAATACTAAGAAAATGTGGCTTACATATAGAAAAAAAATCTGTTTCCATGTAGATTTTTATGTAACTGCTTGCTGTTATTATTCAGTGTCATATCAGTCAGTGGAATTCAACATTAATACCCTGTAAAATTATGTTACCTGTTATTGTCAGGCAGATGTATTTAAATTCGACTATACAGTGCTCCTTGCCATGATGATTGATTACACTTATGATTGTCAGATCAAGTATAACTGCAATCACAGCAGCAGAGGGGCAAGTGTCAGATTTCACAAGACAGGAGAGACACTTTAATAACAGGGCCAGCAGAGGAAAGAGAAGGTGCCATTCTATAAAAAAAATCGGAATGCACAGGTTATCCATATCAATTTTCTTCCTGGTCATTGAGAACGGTATATCTTGTTTCAGGCCTATGGATAACCTACAGTCATCTGCAACGCTTTACTGGTATAAACTGCAGCGATGAATAAATGAATACACCAGTTTTATATCGACCTTAA
Organism: Hypseleotris bucephala; assembly: GCA_036025885.1. NCBI lineage: Eukaryota > Metazoa > Chordata > Actinopteri > Gobiiformes > Eleotridae > Hypseleotris > Hypseleotris bucephala. The sequence continues at coordinate 4,771 of JAVQKG010162397.1, forward strand.
ACTAAATCGAATGAGAGTGGAAGTCCCTGTAAAGTTTAATTGGCCTCATTCTTCATGTGTTTTGTTACTCTCTTGCGACAGGGTCATGTGTAGGACAGGGCATGGCTCTTGTAACATTTACCACTTTCTCCTATATGCTCCCTCCCTGAAGGTTTGCCATGGTTTATATACAGTATAGCTCTTATGTTATGATGTGTGGCAATGCAGTGGTCTCTTTGTCCTTTTGGGTTTCAGCGGACTACCTGCCACCATTTGTTGTATACTGTCTAATAAAGCCGGAGTCAACACCAAACAACAGTAATCATAAATCGCGGTGACACAAAGTTTAAAATTGTCTTGTCATCCGGCTTTTGTAATATCTGTCACAACCGGAGAGATGCACAACACTGATTTATTAAAGCCAGGTTTGTGGGCAAGGTGAAATTATAACTGCAGTGTAGTTTCTGGATGTTATTTTTCTACACTGTAAAAGTTGCATGCCAAATTAGTGAATAAAGTTATTCTAAATTCATTGTATTATTACTATTAGGTTACTGCACAGGTAGCATTGGCAGTGAGGTAGTGAGGTTATACATGATACATCCAGAGTGCACCAGCAGTTAACATATTGTGCATCACAGAAACACTAGTTTAGTGCCTTACCTCCGTTAAGACGTTAAAGTGAGGGAGAAATCTGTTGCACACTAATATGGCAAAAGCTAAATCATTCATAGGGGCCAAAGTGGCTAGTAAGAGTAAAATTGTAACTAGTCAAAATCAAAATCTACCAACATTTGGCCAGCTGGCTAGTGTTAATGTCAAATCATGTCCACTATGCATGAAAGGCTATTTTATAAATTACATGAAAACAACTTAATACATGCTTAAAATGTATTTGACATCAGAGCAGTTGGAACTTTGATGCTTTAAAATGCCAAGCAAGATTTTTAAACAAGTGTTTCAATACATGGGGTATGCAGTAGAGGGCGCCACAGACTCGTGCATTTCACAGAAGAGATCATTTGACACTGCTCCATTTGTGAGACAAGTTTATTAAAGGATCAAAGACACCATTAATTCATTAATTGAAGAGTTATTACAAGATGCCAGGGACTTGTGTTCGGGTCATTAGCTCAAACACGTGTTGTAAATGAACTGTAGCTGCTGTACTGAGCTGTCTGCAGTTTCATCTATGTTGTAATGTACTGGTCTCTGGACTATTTATTTGCAGACCTAAACAAGATGTCGGTTTAAATATGTCGCCATACCACTGGAATATAAATGCAGGGTCATTTCTTTTATCTTTGACAATATATTTTCACATGAAATTTCAACTTTAACAAAGATTATAAAATTGGTCATGATTGGTGCGGATTATAGATGTTTAGATTCTACCATTTCAAGATTAGGTTATAAAAATTAATTAAAAAATTGTGAGATTTAAATCTGCAGTACCTGATAATTACACAGTCAATGGAAAAAATGAGACGTTGAGACCCTCTGTGTGCTGTATTGTAAGTGTATTGGGTTTTTGTTTTAGAGTGCAGGGACACTTGTTTTAAACCAATCACATGCTTGCACAGTACATAGCTCTCATATTGGTTGAAGCATTGTTTATTAATCAGAATCTATCAAGAACAATGTGTGAGAACAAAAATGTTCAGCTTTTTCAGTTAATTTTTTTGTTTTTTATTTCAAACAGTGCAAAAAACCTTCAGACTACTGTCATTCCTTTACTTCCTGGTTTGTTTGTTTTCACCGTTTCTAGATGAATACCAGAAGTTAGAAAGGTTAGCATATTTTCACTCAAATTTGTGCTAACTGAAAATCTACATTCTTTCGCTATGTTTGGCTCACTACTATTTCATTGCACACAGTCAATTACCCAGAAATCCACTGCAATCTTTGTCATCTCATCCTACGCCAAGGTCAAGAAGCTGTCCTAATAAAATGTGCTAGTGTGTACTGCCTCTGAATGTGACTCTAGTGGGCCTGGGGCGGCTCATAGTAACACCTCTCTTCACCAGCTTTGAATAATGTGAAGTCAACTACACACAAGCCTGAATGAAACACAATTTTTTACATGATATATTGCAGTCGAATCAGGATATTGCCCAAATAGGAGGGAGCTGAGGCAGGGTCCATTAGTTTAAGGAATTTATGAAAGGTAATAACAGCTTGGAGGCAGGTGCATAGAAAAGAACAAGGGAGAGCAGGGTATTGTGTGTGTAGCTTCTAACAGGTGTATGCTAGGAAAGTGAAACAAGGTGGAAAAGTACCCAGATATTTAGAGTGGGAAATGGAGCAGGGAGAGGATTTATAAACAGGGCTGGGCCGGTCATAAATAAAAGCAACAGGGGGCCAGGCAGAATCATGCAGTATATTCAAGATGCTGACAAAAGCACAGTGGATATTGTTGCAGAGATGACAAAACTGGTAGATATATTAATTCAAATGTTATTTTAAAATGACGCATGCTGTAATTGTATAACTTCAATATGCACTCTAATGACGTAGAAATTTCTTTACTACCCTCACCTACCAATTCCAACCAACACATTTTTACATTTCAAGTAGGCTATGTTGGTGTACAGAATGTTTTTTAGATTAAAAAACAGAAAATTGTGTTAATAATTTTTCCTTAGAATTAGAATGGGGGGCATTGTGGGAGAGTGGTTAGTGCCCTCGCATCCCAGCAACGAGATTGTGGGTTCTATTCTCTGAGTGGAGTCTGTATGTCTTCTCTGTGTTATTGTGGGTTGTCTCCCTGCGACTAACTGGCCCTCATATTGTAGCCCACCTAAGGCCCATAGTTACTGGGACAGGTTCCAGACACCAGCAACCCCCATGTATATGACATGTGTTAGATAGAACAAGATCTCCAAAACATCACCTTACTCTATTTAGAAACACAGTGAGAAGAGTGCTACAGGTCATACATGACTATTAGAGACCTGTACTCATTCTGCCATAAGTCACCTTGCTTATACTCTAAGCCTCTTTAAAAATTCACTGCAGCATCTGAGAATCAAGTAGCACATATCTGAACTTACCTTCAGATAATAAGACTGCTCACTGAATACAACTAAGTATCCAATCTGTATTCCGAACATGTTTGCTGCATGATCAAATGTTATCCAGTATGTGATTTCTAGGGGACTGCATTTAGCTAAACCAGCACTCATAATCAAGTCATGTCAGTCTACATACAGGCATTTTCTTCTGCTTATGTTTTTGCATCATAAAGTATGAAGGGAGTATGTAACAAGATAAATAATTAAGTGGTACCAACCAAACAAAGGATTAGAATCATGGTCATTCTTGTTTTCATTATTCAAGCTTATTTCCATCTGGAGTAGTGGAAAACTGTGCCTTTCAGCAAATATGGGCCAATTAGTTGCAGGGCTGACACAATATGTATACTGACAGCAATTCATTATCAAACCCAACAACTAGAACCCACATAATGACAAGGAGTATGTGACTTCAGTAAAAGAGCTTGCGCTTGGTCAAAAAAAAATCTCACATCTTAAGTGCTAACAGGTCTGTCACTGGCACCCATGTTTTGTCTAATACAAGCAGTGCTTGTGTTAGCTGGAACCTATTGGGATACTTAGAAATTGGGTGAAAGAAAAAAAAAATAGAAAGAAATTGCCAGTTGCTAACATTGGGCTCAGAAAGTGCTGTGTTGGGTAGTCTGTGGTGCAACTTTCTGCCACTAGATGGAGTGAAGAGCCATTATTGTGAATTTTTCAAGTCAAAGCACTTTAAATTAAGCCAATTTTGACAATGATTTTGCATCCACCACCATATATCGCACAGTCCATGGTGATTCCTGAAATTAAAAACGTATCAATTAGTAAGGGGTCTCACCAGAGCCAAGTCAATGGTCGGACCCAAAATGCCTATTTATAGCACAACAACCTGCATTAATTTCTCCCCTCCAGTGCTCCTGAAAGCTTATTTTATCTTATTAAAGGAACTATTCATAAAGTTTCACATAAAAAGCCACCTCAGAGGTTGCACTTAGAGCCTTATTATCCACATGAAAAACAACTTTGTATTCCAAAATATGTGTGCACTGGAAGTTTAGTAATAAAACACGAATACATTTCCTATTCTCTCAACATCCACTCAGCTGGCACAGACCTTGACCCCTGCACATGATGGCCATTTTAAACCACATCCACAATATAAAGGCAAATAAGAAAAGCAAAAGTGGCAGGGCAGATGTCTCATATAAGAAACTCATTATAATGGTAATGAAGGCAAGAGCTTCTCCATGTTTAAGAAGAAGCCAAATGTTTATCCAGAACCATAGAAGCAGTACTGGGGGGAAATAAATAAAGTTTTCATTGGTATTTTATATATAGCAATCTACGGTGGCAGTAAGTGCTTCTAACTATCATTAAAGGTACAGTCTGTAAATTTTCCAAAATAACAAAGCTTTATCTGACTCTGATGTAAATGTGTAATACTACAAAATTATTCTTTTACTTTAGTTCATCCCCTGGCCTAGAGTATGTAGGACACCTCTTTGACCAATTAGTGACTTACTTGGTATTCCACGGTCCCTCTTGACTCTAACGTATAGACACAAGGCCCAACCAATGCAAGGTGCCCAAGTTGAGTTGACCAATAGTAGTCGAGTTTAGTCCCTTCTCTGGCCGCTTCAGACAACCTGCTTTACAACTAAAAACTGGGTCAGGTCAATTTTAAGCATTTTTTATATTTTTTAACCATTTCTTTATTCAGGAAACCTCCATACAACAGCTTTAAACTCCACTGCCTTTGATTTGCACCAATGTGTGACAAACACATGGAGAATCCCATTGTTCGACCTTGAGCGTCCTCTGCAGCTGACTGAGAAGGTGCAACACAGAGAGGAAGAGAGATGGAGGTGGGGGACGGATGATGCAAAGTCATCAATTATTTATGGCTGAAATCTAATAAGAGGTGGGACTTTAGATGGGGAGCTACTAGTATTGACAGAAAGACCCAGTCCCCATTTGTGGCAACTTCACAAAATTATTATCCCATGAAACAGTATGAAAGAGATCCAAATGTAAAATATGTCACTTCGGCTAAGTGTATGCATCTATAAGAAACAATCTTCTGAAATGGTATTTTAATTAGATTCACATATAACAGATGACACATTGCATATAAATTTAATGGGTCCCCATACATTCAGATACACAAGAACTCAGAATTGGGGGGTATGCATAAATTTGCATTCAATAATGAAGAAGCCGGTTGTCCATTAATCAGTGTGTTTCTCTTTCTA
>JAVQKG010162461.1:0-11573 GCA_036025885.1 Hypseleotris bucephala
TTTTACTGTTTAAGATATATGCAAACACACATTACCCCTTCTTTGTAAACTATTGCATTTAATGTGTGGTAAGTTTTCTAAAATGCAAAAAATGTGAAAATTACAAAATAGAAAATTTAAATTGACTACTTGACCCTGTTCTATGATGTACAATAAAAGTAGGTGGTCTGTAGTGTATAGAAGCCAGGGGAGGGACTAAAATAAAACTTTTGGACATTGGTCAAAGTGATAACCCAGTCTGATTTGAAAAGACTGACAACAATTGGGACTTTAATAAAAGATCAATTGTTTTTCCCCCACTGCGAACATATTACTGGAATGGACACTTTGTTGTATATTCTTATAAAGGGAAAACTAGGTCAGACAAGTCAGCTTACTTTTTATGTTTTAGACTATGTTTTAGGTCTAACTGAATGCAAGGAACTGCTAAAATTATGTAGGAGGGAATCACTACTTTTTGTATTTTTGTTTGTTTTTGGCCCTATTTACTGTTGTTTACCATATCAACCTTTATTATCATGGTTGAGATTATTGGACACAAATAAGCTTGGAAGTATCCTAAACTTGTGACCTCTTCTGTGCAAATGTGTCCTTTGCCATCATTCCAATACATCTAAATAGTTGAATAACAAAAAAGTTGAGATAGGAAACCAAATCTTTTCTTCAAAAACATTTCCCCTCCATTATAATCATTTTCTATTACACGTACACGTCCACACCTTCACCTTACATCCTTGGGCAAAAACCTAAATGCCATGCAGGTGAGGTGATTCCTAATGACAGCTGAACTATGGCTATCCCCTAAAGAACTAGAATCCAAAATGTGAAGAAATGCATTTGTCATAAACATTTAGCCCAATCAATGTAAGATGTGTGCACTATCATTTTGTGCCTTGTATATCCGTCAGCCTCATCTTGTCAATGGGGCCTAGACAATGCAGCCCCAACTGAACTAAGCTTTAATAGCGCCACTTAACTACGATCCACCACAGGAAGTTGGCTCATCTGCACGCGTACACACACACTCCCGAGCTGACAGGCAGTGGATATTTTGTTGGCGACACCGTGGCTGCTAGGCTTTTTACAGCTTAAGCGGACGATTGTTGTTCGCTAAGAGCTTAGTCCTTCACTTGTTATCCCGAAAGGCAATCCTGATCCCCGGGCTAACCAGTGGGACAGAAGCGCACAAAAAAGAGGGCAATTAGTGCGGTCTGACAGCTCACTATACCAGCCATTGCGAGACGGGGGCTATTATGTGTATGTTTTGGGAAGTTGTGTTTAATCACCCTTTGAATTATATAGCAGCAGTTGATGTTTAGGCTGTGTGTGTAGAATTGGCCAAGGAAACTAAATCAAAAAGTTTCTCTTGTCCAAAACATTTTAGATTGTGAGTTGCAGTGTTAAATATTGAATGTACTATGGGGGTTTTGCGTAGGCCCATAAGTAAAGTTTGTGGCTGTCAAACCACATGCAAAGAAGTAAAAAGCTCTTCTAAAGAATCCTCTTCAACTATTATCTGTAAATGTTGTCATTGCTATAGATTCGAAGCTTAGAAGTAATAAGGGTTCATTGAATCATTCAACATATAGGCTAGTAAAATGTTTGCAAAACTTTTTTAACATGCTAAGAACAATGGGGAATTGTCATTGCTTGCAGCAGACAGTGGTATTATTTATATAAGCCTGTGCAAAATGCAATTAGCTTGACATTGCAGATAATGAGGCAAAGTATAGAAAATGCATTCGTCAACTTATTAACTGTATTGGTCACATAACTGATGCAATAAACAGATCTTAAATGATGACAATAAATTGAAGCTTGTCCACATGAAATAGGCTTGTAAGCCAAATAAATTCAAATCAGAAGTGAAAATAATAGAGATGAACAGATGAAGAGAAATTGGTCAAGTAAAACCCTAGCTTTTACTTGACCCATTTAAATAGGTACAATACAAAATATAAATGTGTCATAGTGGCTAAACATTCAAGAATTGTTAAAAAATAAAATGACACCTCTTTCTAAACTTGGGGTGACCTAAAATATGTATTAAGAAACAAAAAACATGTAACTAAATATGTACTTCTTATCCTTTAACATCATTGGCAAGAACAAAATGGACACAGAAATGCCCAGGATCTACGGTCTATTGTAAAAATACAGTGCAGTATACATTAGCTTCCATAGCACCTGTTTTTAGCCTCAATGATCGGAGTTATTCGAGCCTGGCTTTGAACCTCAGTCTCTTGTGAACCGGCCGACGCACCATTAAGCTCCAGTCATATGAAGAGGAAACGTCTTTTTAATGGTGCTGAATGGGCCACCGGTTGATCATATCTGGGATTCCCCAAAGCTTTGTACCACACGGGCTACCTCGCCTTTTCCAATATCAAAAAAAACCAGGGGAGACAGACACATGCACACTGGACACTTTATTAAGTAGAGATTGTATCTAATAAAGTGGCATCCAGTGTGGTCTTCTGCTGCTGTAGTCCACCTGCTTCATGTTTGGATACTTGGGATACAAAGCAAAATAGTATCAATTACAGAGCAGTCCATCATTTTGGTCACCTACCAGTGAAAACATGTTGGAATTAACTTAAACTAAACTGCCTCCTATTAAGTGTTATATATTGATTGGGCCAATTGTGGCAGGGGTAAGTGTTCGGCCTGCAACTAGATGGTCACCGGATCGAATATTGTTGTGTCCCTGGGCAAGACGCACTAAATCCACATTGCCTATATCTGAATGTGGTTTTTGGACTGGCCACTTTATTAGGTAGATGAATGATTTTTGGGTGAAATTTGTGGAAAATTAAAATTGTCCATGCAACAGTAATTACACAGCATAATGTCTATCAAGAACCATGGTCATTTTTAGGTTGTATTGCATTTTTGGAACTTTACAATTTCACTAAAATGTCCAATAAACCTAACTTTTTGTGCATGACTAAATCCACTGGCATGATGAAATTACAATTTAGCTCACACGCACTTCTACCTAATGAAGTGTCCTCTCTTCAGCTGAACCCAATAACCCGGTCACAATGGTCCCATACAGTTGTAGTGTTGTTACAGTTATCGCTATCTAGATTTGACTTGCAAATTCTTCCATCCTTGTTCCTTGTGTTAGCATTTGAATATTTCCAAGCTGACTCAATGCTATTCACATATTTAATGTCGACTATCAGAATGGGACACCTGTGCAAGAGGCGCATTTGCAAATGTGACTACTATTAATATTTGCTTATTTTTCCAGCTTATAGAACGATAGCGAAAATCATCTTAATGCAACTCATCGTTTTATGATGTTGTCAATGAAGTCTTTTGTGGTAGAAGCGAGTTTGTCTAGTCTTTTTTTATGAATGGTTATTCTTATTTTAGGCACAGGGCCAAAGTGACTAATGCAAAAAGCAGCAGTTGAAAGGTCTTCAGTGCATTCCTTATACAGAGCAGGTTTGAAAAGAGATACACCAAGTTTCCGCAGTACAAACATGTCAGTGCTTTGAAAAGGTGAGGGACAACACCTATCAAAGCTGCAAGTCATTCTGTGTATAGTCTATTCTACTGTCTCCATTGCAAGTTATAGATCTTCTGTTTTGCACTGATCATTACCTGCATTGTCATGTACATATCAATCTTTGTAGTTCAGTATTACAGCTAATTTACCACTAGTCCTTCACTGTCACTTTTGCTCACCCCGCATGTTTTGTACTGCAATAACATATAACTGCAATCTACTAAATAAAAACACAATTAGCTTTTTTTTGGGATTTATTCATTTCTCTTGCAAAGGAGGCAAAATAGTTATGAAACCGTGTATTACAAATTTTACCAACATTCAATAATTTTTTTCTAAATTCCCCATTACAGTCAAGTCTCAAGCTTTCCCCTTGCACATACAGTTGCCGAGACAGTTTGTTATAAGAAACTTTTTTCTGGAGTTGCTTGGAAAAAAAAAGCTGTTTGCTGATTGCAATATATATTTTTTGTGGCTAAACTTACTAGCCATTTGTCTTCAGTAGTGTATATTGTTGCTGCATTGTCATTGTCCATCTCAACTGGGAAAGGCTCAAATTCAGCAAAAAGGCGCAAAGTAGGCCCATACAGTAACCTATGTGTCTTATTTATATAACTATCATTGGTTTTATTGCATGTCGCTTATTTTGGCTTGTTTTTGTCAACTTGTCGCTTTTTTCTCTCTCAAGATCTGGCAACGTTGCATAAGGTATAGTTCATTTCACAAAATCAGGACTTGTGGCCAGACTAATCCTAGGTTTTTTAAAGTGGCAGCCTTCAGGTGAAATTGGCTGTTTTCTATAATTAGATTAGCAGTAATTTCAAGCCATAACTGCTTGTTGTGGCTTCTACTTGTGCCTCGGAACACCTTTAAATAACAATTATTAGGGAGCTCTAACCGCAGACTGCATGCTCCTACACGCTGGAGAGGAAATGATGCAGGAGCAAGCAACACCCCACTGCTATTTTAGACTGCAGGTGATCCGTGGGCCTGCCATTTTGACTTACTGACAGGAAATGGCATTAGCTCAGACTTACATAGATTATATAGACGTGTACAGACTTTCCATAGGTTTGATTTCACAGCAGCAGCGGTAGCACAGATTTATACTGATAGTTTCACATACAACCATGTCTAGGGCTTATAGTGGGTTTAAATGTCAATCAGTTATATAAGAGTCAGTTTTTTGGCATAGCAGTGGTACAGAGGGTTGAATAAGCTGTCTGCTAATAAAGGTTGGTGGTTCAATCCTAACTCCAGCTGCTGCCATTGTGTCCTTGAGCAAGATACTTCACGCACTTTGCCTGAATGTATGAGTGTGTTTTTAATGGTGGTTGAAGACATGGTACGTCTGCCACATCTCTGTCAGTCTGCCCTGCACCAATGTGGCTAAAAAGGTTATTTACCACCACCACCAATTGTAAGGAGTGTTTGAAAAAGCACTATAATAACCCTTAAGGCAGCAGTGGGTAAGTGGTCGCTCTGCAATCAGACGGTCACTATTTCGATTCCCTATCTGCGAGCATACTGCCATTGTGTCCCAGGGCAAGACACTTAACACACATTGCCTGTGAATGAATGTGACACATTCATGAGTCTATGACTGTGGTGGTCAACAGGAGCTGTAGACGCAGAATGGCAGCCACGCAAGCATGACTGAGGAGTGAATGAAGAATGCATGAAATTGTAAAGTGTATAGAAAAGCACTATGTTAGACTAATGCATTATTATTATAACATTTGACCATCTAGAAATCTCCCATTATTTGACAGATTGGTTAGTCTTGCAGTTGTAGTCTTGCAGTACCAGTTACGGCTATCTAGATTTATTACTATTATTCATTCCAGAGAAGGTACAGTAACTTAGCCTGGCAAGCGTAGAGTCTGGGAGCTCACTCGCATCAACAGATTTCTAGGGCGGGACAGACAAACATGCACGGAGTAAACCAATCAGAAAATGGCATATGTGACGTCAGTAAAGCGAATGCAAAATAGGAAAATCAACATGGCGTGCACAAAGTACAGATGCCTGTCAGTTGTTGAGGTTTTAAAGATTTAATGTTACGGATCATTTAAAACAGCATTTACGGAAAAAAGAAAGGAACTCCCGCTACGACTGTGCGCCATCTTGAATGTTTTAAAGAAGACGTGATGACGCCACGCATGAGGCAATAGTCTATTCTGATCAACCAATCAGCGTGGCCGGTTTGTTTGAGCCCGATGCAAATCTCCGTGAAGGGGAGGGACTCCAGACTGAGTCGCTCTGTATTGAATAAACAGAGCACTCGAGGCTAACAGTACCTTGCCTGAGGCCTTAAACATGGTATGGCTGCCACATCTCTACCAACCTGCCCTCAGGCAACTTTGGCCAGAGAAATAAATCTGATGCAATATTACATTTTGATATGATCGCCTAAATACAGTGGCTATAGTTGGGGTAAATATATTTGAGCAGTCAATTTAGAAATCTGCTATCATTTACAGATAGGCCAGTGTTAATATTATAAATTTAACACTAGCCAACTGGCCAAATGCTCATAGATTTTCTTTTTCGCTAGTTACAATTCTACTCCAACTAGCCACTTTGGCCATTGTGATTTTTTACATAGCCTACCTGTTACCATGACCAACACATACAAAACGTTACATTTAAATTCTAGCTGGCTAAACCTTTAAGTAGCCAGTTAGCACCCTATTTATCAGTCTAATTCCTTCAAGTATAGGTACAGCGTCAGTGTCACAGTGTCACAGCTCTACTCTTCAACTTCACTCTCTCTCTCTTTTCTTCTGCAGGAAATTGATCTCTTGAGTCTGTCGTGCCCTGGGGTCCTCTTACATTCACAGGTGCGGCCCGCTGACAAGCTTATGTTGACAGCCAAGCCTAGCTACACACACACATGCACATACACACACACTGGTGCCTACAGTATGCGTTCTTCCCCGGCCTGAAGACAGAAATTTGTCAATGGTGGCGGAGATTGCCGGCATACCTGGGATTCTTAGAGATCCCAAAACAACCAGTGACAAGAAAGAGAGAGGAAAATGAGCGCAAAGGAGAAAACTTATCCAACTAGCGCAGGTGCAATATTTCACAAGATAAAGGCGTTTCTGTTCAGGGTAGAAGGGCAAGATTTAAAGGCAATAGGACATGCAGAGTCAGGATAGTGGGCTGTTTAAACAATACTTCAAATGCAAAGAGACAGTGGAGGTGCTATAGAAATGGTACTTTCACTTTCTGGTTAAATGGAGGCTGTATTTGGTCATGTGGCACGCTTTTGAGTTTTATAGCGTTGTAAAGTCTTGTTTTAATGACTGAATATACGATTGGTAAGCTAGTTGTCAAACATGTTTTGGAATAAACTCACGTCCAATCTGTTGATCAATTGCGTGACAAATAGGTAACCGGATTTATGACAGCTAAAAGGAGAAGTCATTTTAAAGGATTTTAGATTTGATTTTCTGTTAACCAGCTGTCATTGTTTGTTGAATATTTGAAGTTAATAGACTTTTAGGTATTGCTATATTTGGCCTTGGCTGAGTTATGCATTCTACAAGTGCTTCTAGTAGTTCACATTATTAAAATTTCAACATTTGACAATTGGTTATAGCTTACCAAGTCTATACCCAAACACATTAGTGAATACATTTTGGTGACACTTGCGTTTTACTCAGCAGAAGTCTTCGGCACACAGATTGGTGATTTTAGGTATTGTTGTGTTTGGCCTCTGCTGTATTCTACAAGTGCTTCTAGTAGTGCATGTTATTTAAATTTTAACATTTTTAATATAACAATTTATCATAGCTTTTCAAGTTTATACACAAATGCATTAGTTAACTGATTTCTTGACACAGTTATATTATGAACATGCTTTTTACACTGCAGAAGTCTTGGGCACAGATTGGTAATTTTGGATAAACATTTATTATTTTATGCATATTACAGACTGTTATTTCCCTGTACTCATCCATGGCCCACACATGTAGCCCACAGATAGAAGCAGGTAACACTGACTTGACTGAGAGAGAACTGTATGTGCCAGCCAGGTGCTCTCCACGTATGCTTTCTGAGTTTGAAAATGTTGGTTTAAGCACTCCTAAAAGCATACAAGTGTAAGGGCATACCGTGGGCCTGTGTTCGCTCCCTGATTGCCTCACCGTTTGCAGAAAAACACAGTGTCATTTCTTTGCAAAGGCGTCTTAAGAGGTAGCACTGCAGCCTGGCCCCAAGCCAAAGGCAACAGAATTCCTTTGGCCTGGAATGTCTGCTTGATTAATATAGAAAACAGAGTGCTGCTTGAGCTCATTTGGTGGTAGAAGTGTGGCTCTTTGCTGCTAGTTAGCCGACCAATCAAAATAACCAGGCATGTCTGTCATGACAGGGAGACTGACCTGTTTAGGGCACTGAGGTTTATATGTTTTAAGTGTAATTTTTAATATTTAATAAACTGGCTCAGTGTAAATAAATATGAAGAAGCTGTATTTAGGAATTTAGAAATGAAAAATGAAACAAAAAAGTTTTTGCGATTGGCAAGCTCATGAATTTAATACATCAACAGAATATTGTTTTTAATTATTCCCAGTGTTTTTCTATATTTTTAGAAGAGCAAATTGACAATAAACATCATGATTCAACATCTGATTCATGGGGACGTGTCAAAAAGTGGTTGTACATTGATATTTTGATGCCCAAAACAACCTACACGTGTCGCTTTGGGAACCACTTAACAATAAACAAATGATTGTTTCTTGTCATCACAAGTTATTTTAATCTATTTCACAAAATTGACCTAGCCCCGAAATTGAAGGTATGACACAGCCTAAAATACTCAAAGATTTATTCATATGCTATTACCTTGCTAAAAGCTGCTAAATTAAGATGTCACTGTTTTGTTACTATGTAGATTATGACGCTGTAGGGTAAAATTAGATGGGTGGACACCATACCTGCGTAATAATGGCAAATGTAATTGCAAATACTCCTTTCCTCTTGATGTACGCTCACTGGTAAAATGCCAAGATGCTTCAAAATAAAAAACAACAAACTCCTTGTCTGATTAGAATAATAAAACAAGAAGAAAAAAAAACACTGTTTGGGGCGACAGTAGTGGTAAGTGTTGGTTCAAATACCTACCTGAGCATGTACTGTTGTTGTGTCACTGGGCAAGACACTTCATCCATATTGCCAATGTATAAATGTGTTGGTGTGACTGTGGTGGTCAGGAGGGGCAGTAGGCGCAGAATGGCAGCCACGCTTCCACCCCAGTATGACAGGACTGAATGAATAATGCATGAAACTGTAAGGTGTCTTTGAGTGTCTAGAAAAGCACTAAGACTAAGACTGTTTGAAAGCCTATACAGTTGAACAACACTGGTCACCCAACTTGCTATCAAGATTACACAACTACTTTTACTCATTGAGCCCTTATAATTTTAAACAAAAATCCCAAAAAGTCACGTTACTCTTTACAAACTTTGCACCACTGAACTTACCACTTTCTGTATAAATGTCCACGTATTGACTTTGACCATGTAATAATTAGCGCCACTCAAACTCCCAGGTAAAAGTATGCCTGGAACACACCACCATTCACAGTGGCTTCCCTGGGTGACACCATACTGAATACCACACATGGGAGTGCCTGTCCTCCAGTCTACAACCTGTATGTGGGAATCTGTGTGTGTGAGAGACCAAGGAGGAAGTTCTTGTGGTGAGACGGGTCTAGGCTGAATACACACACAAACACACACACACAAGCGCACACAACTCTGGCAAACAACTTCCTGTGGTCACCTGTGCCCAATGACCCTGAAGAAAGAGGCCCTCACAAAACAGGACTTATTGAACGACTGGCTGGACCAACATGTAGTCAAGTTATGGTCCAAAAGTTTCCTAAAATATAAAGTGGTAAAAGTTGACTATCTGTTCTGTGGTGCAAAGTAGGTCGTCTGTAGTCTGTAGAGGCCAGGAGAGGGACTAAAGTGAAACTTGACGACTATTCCAAATTCCAAAATTCCAAATCGATGTTGCTGTATAGAGGCCATGGAAGGGACTAAAGTAAAATAATAAATAATTAATATTTTTTCTGAACTAATTTTCTGTTGCATTAACTTTTCAATAAACTTTTTTGTTTTTCATTTGTTCCTATCTCAGCAATTTTGGGCCTTAGGTGAAGACAACCAAACCGTTGTAAACCTTGAAATTTTAATCTAATTTGTTTTCTCAATTTTTAGTTTCAAAATGGGGTTAACTTGTAAGATTATACCCCTCCTCCTGCCCATAGTTGCAGAAGCCAAGATGAAGAAAATAATAAATGGGCAGATTTGCTGCTGTGACAGTGCTTTTTTAATGCTCTATACTGGCACACTAACAGGTGGTTTATAAATGAGCACTTAATTAATTAATATTATTAATTGGAGAACCGTATGTTTTAAGCACAAAGGGGGCATTTAAGTCAAGCACCAGATTTTTCAACATATTATGCAACCTATTTATCCATAGTGAATAAATAAATATCATGCATGTCTGCTATAGCATATTACTTTTGAATCATGTTACAGTCAAACAATGTGTGTACAATGCAGGCAATGATTCAAGTATGCCTCTATTTCATTGCCATTATAAGAGGCTGCCAATCTATTATTTTGCTGGCCAGACGCTCTTTACTGGCTGAAAATGACCAATAAACTTTGTATTCCGCACTGTATGAGGTGTGTGTCTGGAAAACCTCACGGGTAAAACAATAAGTTCCTTTAAGCTGAAATTATTTTTTGTGCAGCTTTATTGGGGTAATACAGTAGCCAGCCATGTCTAAAACAGACCTAACTGATTTCTAGCTGGAGTTTGTGCATTTTCTCTTGCCAGAGGACATAAAAGTACTTCATTTGTTGACAGGAGAGAGCGGTGGTATCATTTTCAACATGCCACCACTACAAGACAAGACAACCTTTAGCAATAATGTTGACATGGTGGAGTCAAGGGATTGTGCTAAAGCATAGTAGTTCAGTCAATAATGCTTAAAATATGAGTTGAATATATTAAAACTATAAAAAATAAATCTATAAAATAATCGTTGGAGGTGTAAAGTTTGATTTGTTATTTTAGTAAATAATGGATAAACTATGGACTGACTATATTAAAACAATAAAATTAATAACATAAAATTAACAATATAACAGTCAAAATACATTTCTATCTCTCACGCATTATTGTGTTTTTATTAGATTTTTTTTGGACTCTGTGTTGACACGCCCACTCACTCCACGTGTGCGTATCAAACCCGGAAGTAATCAACCACAACAATCACCTCACCTGCGCTCCTGTAAGTGTCCTTTGGCTTAAATTTCATGTACGCTTTACTATTTAACGGTGTGCGCGTTTCTTTTTGGTATCGTGGTGAACTATAAATTGTGTTTGTTTGTTTTTTGGATGAGCAGTACTCCTGTGGCTTTAGTAGAAGTATGCAACTGGTAGTCCCCTCTTCCGTAACTGATCATATGCGGGTAAACTTGGGTGATGGCACAGTAGTGTAATATTTTGCATATTTAGTTGGTCTTAGGATCACGCTGACCCATCGTTTTTATTTAAGAAAATTTAGTTATTTTTTGCATATTGTGTGATTATTAAACCCTCCAACATTCCCCGCACTGCCACATCGGTTTTGCTCTCGTTCCCTTCAATGCATAATATAATCTAATATGCTATTTAACTATATGACCCTACATTTCCTCCTGACAGTTTGAAATCATATTTACATTTATGGAAAAGATGGCACGCACTGATAATGTTGTGCACTATCATACCAAAGTCTTTTATAGGCCATGTATGGTGTATGTATGAATAAAAAGCCATGTGCAATACTGTCTAGCTTTCTGGATTGCATTTGATTAATTTTAAATGACTAAAGTTCTATTATTATGTTTAATAGGTTCATGAAATTGGATGTCTCTACTTCATCTTATATGAGAAAGTGGATCAATCAAATGGCTTGTGCTGGAGTTCTTCTCATGAATGCTTCTACAATAATGGTAAGCATAGTTTTCTTTCTTTCTTTATGTTA
>JAVQKG010162473.1:0-13391 GCA_036025885.1 Hypseleotris bucephala
TGTAGCCTGTATTAAGTGTAAAATGAAGCATTGCTATCCTTTAAAGTGTATTAAATTAAGAAATTAAGAAAATATAAGTGATATTCTTGTTGTTTTCCCCCTCAAATCCTTTATAACTATGCTTCTTATTTATTACTCCTTTCCCCTACGCTCCTTGAACGCACCATGAAGGAGGCCGATCCCAGCCTTCATTAAACATGCAGTCACTATAGCAACGGCACTCCTCTCAGCTCTGGCCACACCCCCATGCAAGAAGAGGGTCAAAAATTTGAACGTGAAAAAAGATGATCTGAAACTGAAAAAAGAAGATCCGAAGGTGAAAAAAAAATCTGAAACTTAAAAAATAATACTTGAAAATGGAGTTTGAACCTGAAAAAGATATTCGTGAAAAAAAAGTTTTTTTTTTTAAAGTTCAGTTTTATGACTTGGAGTTTCAGTTTCAAGTTTTTGTTTTTCAGTTTCAAACATTATGACCTCAATCTAGCTCCATACTGAACCAACGTGTTTTACAGTTTATGCAATTATAATACCAAATACAAACATAGTTTAATTTATTAAAAGTAGAATTTCTAAAGATATATTATTTCACATGTCCAAATGATCTGAGATGCATAAATATAATGGGAAAACAAACAGGGTTAGAGTTCACCTATTAGTGTTTGATGTAGTGTCTGAAATGGAGCCAACATAAATGTATGCACATCTGCTCATTTGTGTTCAGCATCATTCAAATAAAATTACATTACATTAGCTTAAAGCTGCCTGGAAACAGGAAACAGACCAATTGGAATCATATTTTAAAAACACATTCTCTTAATTGGGTTTGAAAGATTCACAAAGTCCCAAAAGAAGAAGTCTTTAAGCACTGACCTTCTTCTAAATTGGTTTAAAGTTAGTTCTGGATGGCCTACCTGGTCCAGTGTCGCGCTGAAGACCACAGTGGCCTACTTTCAGAAGCTGGAGTCAGAGTGTTTGTATTATAGTGATTTATTATGTTGAACCGTGCAGGCTGATGCACCAGAGAGCTGTCTCAGACAAGTCTCCAGTGACAACAGACCACTACCACTCTGCACTCCTCCTATTATCATTTACATCCTCCGTCACGCTTTCACACTCACTGGTGTAAGCCTGCCCTACATAGACTTATTTTATAAAGAGCAAATGCAAGGACATGATGTCCTATGAATCTGGTGAACTTTACTGCAATGTTAGCACTGTGATACACTATCAGTGTGATTTAACTCAGATTAAACTAAACTCTGACTTTGTGTTTTTCATGCAGAGGTCTAATGCCACGAACGTTGGAGAGCCAGATCACGATGGAGAAGACGCCCAGTTACTTTGTGACAAAAGAAACTCCTCAAAGAATCTCCGCCATGTCCCAGGACACCAGGCTGATTGTGGTGGTACGTGACCCAGTCACTCGTGCAATATCAGACTACACCCAGTCTTTGTCCAAAACTCCAGATCTGCCCAGCTTCCAGGAGCTAGCCTTCAGAAACCAGAGTCTGAGCATTGTGGACACATCTTGGAACGCCATCCGCATCGGCCTGTACGCTCTGCACCTTGAAAACTGGCTGCGCTACTTCCCTTTGGCTCAGATCCACTTTGTTAGTGGAGAACGTCTTATCACAGACCCAGCCGGGGAGCTGGCGCGGGTACAAGACTTCCTGGGTTTGAAGCGTATTGTGACTGACAAACACTTCTATTTCAACAGAACCAAAGGCTTCCCTTGCCTTAAAAAGCCAGAGAGCAGTGGCTCTCCACGCTGCCTGGGCAAGTCCAAGGGCAGAACTCACGTCCAGATAGACCGAGATGCTATCGAGCAGCTGCGAGACTTCTACAGACCTTATAATGTTAGATTTTACGAGATGGTGGGTCATGACTTTAAGTGGGACTAGTATTTTTTAAATTGAAGAAAGATATAGAGAAAATATTGTTGGTGGACAGTGAAACAGCTTTCAGCACTTTCCAGTCCAGATATTATTTATGATCAGTAAAAAAGAGCAAACTGGAGATGATGGTCACTTACAGCCTCAGCTGCCTGTTTGTGACTAAATAGAGCCATCAGTTAAGCTAATATTTCCTCTCTTCTGTACAGTAGATTTCTGCTGACTTGATTCTCTATTTGCTGACTGGTTTTATAGAAAAAAGAGGGAATTTCACAGGGACTTGTGGGATTAGTTCCTCTTAAAAACCTGCTGCACTAATCAAGGCAGGGTTTGAAAGCAAGACCTTGGAAAATGTCAGTGAAGTCTTGGGGGAGAGCAGAATTAAGCTGCGGCACTGGGGTGGTGGGATATCTAAAATGCAAAGCCATACTGATGATGAACTGCAGAAATATCACTTTTCTATAGGTCTCCTCAGTTTCCTGCACTCTCAAAGCATGAAGCAAATATACTATGTTCCAGCACATCTTTAGACTTTGTTAAATCAATGTTGGTGTATTTTGGTTACAAGCCATGGCCACCCAATAATGCTTATTAATTAATGACAATAAACAAGAGAAGCACAGTGAATAGATGGGTCATGTTGTCTTATTGGAGGGTTCGACCTTGAAAAATATCTTATCACTATGACTGACAGGCAATTGTCCAAGGGGCACCTAAGGCCTATAGTTGCTGGAGCAGCTGTAGCTATACAAATAGCTTACCACCACCGTGTGTGACTGTGGAGTGAATGAATAATGCAATTGAAAAGAATTTTTGGGTATCTAGAAAAGCGCTATATATACTTTAGGTAACATGCATTATTGTGATTGTTCATAGTAAATGCATTTGATAGTAAATTGAGGTCTGTCCTTGTATGTCCTGTCATTGACCATCATGCGGTCAGTGTGAAACCCACCTCAAGCCCATATTTGCTTGGATAGGCTGCAACCACTTGAAAACCTTGACCTTGAAAAATATGTTTTAATATTAAATTTTTTAGCACCCTTTGAGAAACCTTAAAATAAGTCCCAAATTGCACTGTTATCAAAATCCAACCTCTGTGTCTCCCTTTGTAATGGTATTAGCCAAAGCACTTTTCATGTGATTATAAGTATTATTTTGGACTCCATTCACGGCTGTTGCTTGTGAAAACATATCCTTTGAGCTTTATTGCTTTCTGTATGGTTTGTTGTGAGCTGGTGCGCTGGTTGTAGGTGGATGAGTGGATGTAGGTGTGAGGAATTTCAATCACTTTTTCAAAGACAAAGGAGGGAACACAGAGTCGTGGCAGGTTATCAAACAGATTCTGGGACTGCGTGTCACATGACTGCAGTAAAACTTTGGGTTTGGCTTCGAGCTGTGAATATTAAAAAAGAGACGTCTAGGTTCACAGCAAACAGCACTGCGAGAGATCAGTACAGGTACATGCATCTGGGTTAGTTTCTATGTATTTTTAGTTTGTCAACAACTACTACAACACAAGACTTTCTTAGCACAATATAAGAGGAAATTAGTTTGCCCTCCGTACTTCTATTCCTTTGGGAGTAGTGTTGAAAGTGAGCCTATTGCAGCTACTTTGGGCCAGAGTTGGGGTGATAGGCCTGTAATATTGCACTGATGACACACAAAAGACATACAGGACCAACCATTTGCCCTCATCTTCTTAGAGCAATCACCCCCACATTGTTTTTGTGTACTCCAGTCCCCTTCCACCATTTAAATTAAAGATTAATAATAATGATGCATACCACTAATTTAGCACTTTTGTAGTATCCAAATTTCAAACCAGCTACCCTCTGGTTCCACTGCGCTACTGCCGACATATAGATAAATGTTGATTCTAAATGATCCCTAATGAATGAATGCAAGTGAATGGTTGTCTGACTTTATCATGTCTGTAAGTGTCAGCCTGTAATTAAACTGGCATTATAAAAATACATAACACTTATCCAGTTCCAGGAAAAAGCACCAATCATCCACAACCCTAAGTCAAATAAGCAAGAGGCAATAAAAGAAGGAAAGGAAAAAAGTTATTTAGAAGTTTTCATAAGATCTTTCCATACTTTGCATATAACTTTGTAGAAGCATGCACACTCTCCAATCTACCTATAACTAAACCACATTTGCTCTTACCTGACTGAACTGCTTAGCTCACCTCACACAAGAGTAAGTAAAAACAAAATCAATATCAGCAAATTTAACTGCAGCACAAATGTAAACAAATAAACTGTGTGGGCTGCTTGAGTTCAGCGCAGTTCACCAACACACTTACTCAGCGTTTTCAAGTTTTCACAAATAATAGCGAAAACTCACTGACCCGAGGGAGCTGTTTACTCAACCAATCACCATCATTAATATAATAAACATAGGCAAATTTAGACCATGCTTCTCCGCTGTCTTATCTGCATACCTCTGAAGTCCATGCCCACTTTCATCTGACGCTTCCTTGAAACATACACAAAGTCTACAAAAAATATTCTCATTTTTTTGTCCATAGATAGCCACATTATTAAACCTATCATAGGGTCAATTCAGGAGACTGACCCAATTCCTTTAAGTTTATTAACTAAAACTATACATTGAGGAAAACTTGACTACTGTAAAAAAAAAAATAAATAAATAAATAAATAAAAAAACGTATTAAAATAGTTCAACATTCATTTCAATTAAATAGCCTACAGTACATTATGCAAAGTACCACTAGCACTGTTAGCATAAATGAATCATGCTAAGCATATTAAAATTACTTAAAATGCAACAACTATGTTTACTCAAAATGTGTGCATTACAACAACAATTAATTATTGAGTGAATTGGACTTGTTTGTAATGAGTTAGCAGAACTCATTAAATTCTAATAGTTGTTTTTGTCTTATCTACACATCTCTGAAGTATATCCCTACTTTTACATCACTTCATTTGACACATCCTTGAAAGCAACATCCAGACGCTCTACAAAAACTATACCCCAACTTTACCTCATTTTCCCTCCATCTTTTCTCTATAAATGGCCACATTGTTAAACCCATAACGGACCTCCCTCTCCGCCCAGACGTCTCCTCTTCTTCTCCCCGTAGCCTCTTTTCGCTCCCTTCCTTCTTGTTCATTAAACCGGCGCAACCTCCAGGTGGGGGCGTGCCGGCTGCCGCGGTTACCACCACCTCGCCACCTCTCGCCGTGCCCTGTCTTGTCATCATACTGGCGGCGCCTTATTTCTTGTGCCTCATTGAGCGCGCACACACATACATATATATATACAGGTAAGTGTCATGGCGTCAACTTTCCTCCATTGGTACACATGGGTCCTAATTAGGCCCGAGGGCTGGAGAGGAGCAATCCCCTCCAGTACCAGCTCAATCCAGACTCTGATTAGACTGCAGCTACTGAATGGCTCTCCAGGGATTGCTTCCAGGTCAAATCTATCTCTCCCTTTTTTTCTTCGCCACCAGCTTGCTTTGGCTTTTTATGCTT
Organism: Hypseleotris bucephala; assembly: GCA_036025885.1. Taxonomy (NCBI): domain Eukaryota; kingdom Metazoa; phylum Chordata; class Actinopteri; order Gobiiformes; family Eleotridae; genus Hypseleotris; species Hypseleotris bucephala. The sequence goes on from JAVQKG010162473.1 coordinate 5,402, forward strand.
TTTTTGCTCTTTTTTTCAAACATAAATTCCCACAGGAGCATGCAAATTATCAAATCGCTAGCGTTTTGTATTTTGTGATAGTGGCGCGGCCTATTTGCACTCCAGCTAATGAGGTGGTTGTTAGGCTTAATTAGTATTTGTTAAAAGTGATATGTGAATATTATGGTAATTAATTTTATAATACAGAGATCGAGCGTAACTAGATACTTTTACTCCAGTAATTTATTGTTTTTTATGTTGATTGATTGATGGCTATCACTTTTTGAGTGACACGGTAGCCCACACAAGACTGATTTTGTATTTATTTTTTTACAGTGTCACAAAGGTCAAGTATGGAGTTAAATTTGTGTCATTTAGTGTGTACTGATTTTTTTTTTCTGTTACGAAATATGTTACTGAAATGCTCAACTCTCTACAGCCTGGGGGAAATGAACATAGTCAGATATTTAAACATTTGAACTTTTGAAGGTACAGGAATGTCCTTTTTATAATCAACAATAATCATCAACCAAAATACTTTTTTTTTTTTTACAGTTTGGAAGTATCATATCTTAGCTACATTGGGCCTCCATATTATAGAAACTGAAATTACATTTTCTATTCAATATTCATTATTGGATTATCAGTTTAACCTACATCTATGTTTGAGTTGTTCATTTATCTTTAGAATGACATAACACTTCAGGAAATCACTTTCTTTAGTTGAAAACCAGTTCATTCTTCCCCATTTGCACCACCTGTCAATATTTCAAAACAGAACTGCCTTCTTAATATTATATAAACCCTTTTTCAGTGATCTTTTAATCAATTGCTCATGATTTCATTTTAAAACCTACCTTTGTTCTAAATCTTTATTTGGTCTCATCTGATCCGACCCAGCGAAAAACTACAATCTTTCTTAGATTGAAAAATATAATGCTGCAGAATTGCTGTGAGCAGAACTTTAACCCAGAAAGGTGTCGCCGGCGCACATTCCCATAAGACCTGAAGAAACTTTCCACTTTTGTGAGTACATCTAGTCCCTTTTACTGTGAGCTTCCCATATCCTTCTCACAATCTGCCCAAATATTCATTTATTTCCCCAGTGACCACCCCGTGCCTCTGCATTAACAGCATTATTCTCTGTTTACTGAGTGGATGATGTAGCAGTCCTGTGGCATATTCACAAATGTCAGATTATTATTCATATGTCTTATATAACATCAGGATCAGTGGGAGAGTAAAGCTAATGGCCACAGCGGTAACATGGGACATAATGGTTTTAATGCACTTTGGTCTCTATATCAACAAACTCTGATTTTTGTTAAATTATATAAAGTTCAGAATACAGACAGAAGAATTGGAACGTGGTGTAAAGACTGCATTGTTTTGCAAATCTCAATAAGTGGAACACAATAACAAAATGCATGACAATAGAAAAAATGGATTTGCATAAGTAGTGGCAGTACTTAAAATAAACTTAAAATAAAAGGTCAGAATTTGATAAATAATTATTAAAGCCAGGTTTATAAATTAAGTAAATTATGTATTTTTTTTAAATGTTTCTGGGTCCAAAAATCAGTCAATCAAAAAATTTAGATCCAACACGCAACACTAACATAAAGGAGCCCGATCTTACAAAATTAATTCATAGCACAAGGATTGAATTGTACCATAGTTATTTCCAGTTCTTTGTTGCCCTTATCCCAATCTCTTTGAGATGTGTTGCTGCCGTCAAATAACACCAGATATGCTGTTTTTGTTTAATTAAAGTTAAATTTAAAAGATTTGCGAGATTTTTAGACCAATTTCATTTACTTTTCCCACTGCCTCCCAACTTCAGAGTTAAGTTTCTATATCACAGTTGTGGTAAGTGTGAAATTGCTCTGTTTGCTGAATGGAGGCAGGTTCACATAAGGCTGGCAGTGCAGAATGAGTCTGGGAGGGAGACAGTCGCTGACACTGCAGAGGCACAGTGCACCTCGCTCCGTCCCGAAGCTTCAGAATAGTTTAAGGAGCTCAGTCGACAGGATGTCCCAGCGCTCCAAATCACCAGTGACTCTAGAGCCAAATTAAAATGAAGTGCTGACAACTGTGGCACACTCAAAGAAGCCTTCAAACACCGTGTGGACCAGCGTTAGTCCAATCCGAGAGAACCAACAATTAAACTAAGATATGAATGGAGTTGTATTTAAATATTTTGGACAATTACATGTCAGTATGTTATGAAAAGTAGTCAAATTTTTTACCGCTGATAATAAGCATAAAACTTAATGGCAAAATGTAGATATTAAAAAAATAACATGCAATGAAAATTAGCAGTGGCTCTGTAAGAAAAAACAATGTTGCTTTACATACAAATTGTGCAGCAATCATCATATAAACAAAATCTTTTATTGTCTCAATTTAAGTAGATCAGTCCAACTAGAAATTGTGTGTATTCAACTCCCATGTACTATTTCACATTAATAAAATTTAAAATGTGTAAGTTCGAAGTATTTTGTCAACAAGTCAATGAAAAAAAATCATCCTCTCGCAGCTCCTCCTAATACCTTTGTACTGAAGGGTTGGCGGTTCAAATCCTGCTGGAAACTATGCATACTGTGGATGTGTCCATGGGCAAGACACTAAACCCCCAACATTGCCATGTGTTATTATCATTTGGTGGTGGTTGAAGCTGGTGCAGAATGGCTGTGCCCAAGAACAGCTGTGTCCTAGCAAAAGCTTCTGAAAAATGTAACTGAAAAATAAAATAAGCATGAATAATAAATAATAATCACCATCACTGGTCAGAAAGCATCAATTTAAGCCAAAATGGGTCTTTACAGTGCTAATTATGGGGATGGATATGTGACCAGCCTCACAATATTGTACTTCAAATATTTGCCTCCAGCGTTCATAGGTTTATCTGCCGTGGGCTGTTGTGGAAAACACGAAGTAGAATTACTGGGATCTACAAATAGTAAGTAACGTTAGATTGACATGATTAAACCCATTCTTCTGAATTCCACACCTTAACTTCAACAACACTTTTACAGTAAACGTACAACACAACAAAGATGTGTATTCAAGGCACTTTAATGAATTTTTGAAGACCTAGATTCACCAAACAAGCAGTGGCTGGCTGTCAACTGGTGCGGCGCCTTGTTGTAGGTCCATCAAATTGTATGTTTGTGTGTACCTGGTAAAGTGTGTGTATCTAGTAAAGTCTGTGTGTGTGTTAGTGATTAGATCGGAGGGAGTAGTCAGTGCGGGGTCTCTCTTTCACACGAGGAGATGTGTTCTTATTAGGGCTTCATGTCTCACTAAAGGAGAATAACAAGACGGATCAAGCTCACAACTGCAGCTAAACCAAAACACAGCACATGGAAGAAAGACACTTAAAATTATACAAGTTCTGTGATGCATTTTCTATTGCTGACACAGTACAACATGCGGAGAATACAAATAGTGGATCTATATGGGATTTTGTTGTTACAGGTAGATATAAGTGACATTTGAAAGATTTGAGACTGTAGTGATGAAATATTAACTGTGTAAGGCAATTGCACGGTATGTCCCATTTTTCTTGGTAAAATAAAAGACACAATGTACGCTTACCAAGTCCAAAAGGTTTACAAGATTTAGGCCTGTTATATTTCTTATATTTGAGTAAATTTGATTTGAATTGATGCAGGAACATTGATTAAGAGGGCAAAGATCATTGGTGTCTTAAAATGCCAGGTTCAGAGATTAGCCACATATAAAAGTGAAACTATATCAGTGGTCAGTAATCAGAATTTGTGTCTTATTCAAATTGTATCTATGTTTCAGATTTTTATACTCTTCTCCCAATAACACCCACTTATTCCTGACAGGTTACCCCAGCAACATCGAGGGATGGGTCAAATGCAGAGGACAAATTTTCCCTACTAGGACAACAAAGTGTCCCTTATTGGTGGACTCTTGTAACTGTGATTTAGGCTTTTTTTGGGGGGGGGGGGCTTTTTGGGGGCTTTGGGGCAGTTATCAACTATGATTCCCAAATAAATTTGCCATTTTATGTTAGTAGTAAGCACATAATGCAAAATCAGTTTGATTCTCATGCATGCAGGAACTTGAACAAAGTCTGATTTTATGTTGTGTGAGGGCTTGATTAAGCTATGGGCATAGAAAATACCGAGTGACATTTTTCTTAAAGCCTGGCTCAGGGAAAAATCTAAATTCTCTGTCGAGAAGCTTAATACTGGTACTTTAAAAGTGTTGTAACTAATCCCATGAGACAAGAAGTGCTTAACTACTAGTGAAACTTTGATCTGTTTAGTCACAATGCACACTTAACCTACTGTACACTTACTTCATTCTTCAATTCTGTCTCTATGGGATCTCCACCTATCTCCACTCCATCAGGACTCCACAGAACAAGGTACAATATTTCAGCCTCTTGGACACACAGGATTCAAACATGTCTGCCACGCTTCCTCAGACACTCATCCTACACTCTCGTCTGTCTCCGAAATGATTGACTGAGAGGCTTGATTATGCTTTCTGCAGGCAGGTGGTTGGCAGGCCCCGAGATCCGCATATCACCAGATTGCTGCATCAGCCAAAGTGTGAGGCCGAGGTTTTTTTGGCATCCTCGGCGCGTCTGGACCAACATCATAGGAATTATAAAGAGATGCAGGGGGACGTCAATCAAAAAACAGCGAAAACGTGTCTGTTTAGTTGTTTTTTTTATTTTTTTTATTTTTTTTTTTTGCTACACATTTTGTTGGCAGTATCTCGTATCATTAGAAGATTTTGCAGCACAGAGATGGAAGACAGGGTAAAAAAGTGGAGGTTCTCTGGCTCTGGTGGGGAGGAGGGGGGTAAGCTTTGATGTTGTGTAGTATCATGGAGGCAAATAACACACTTTGATATTTCACACAGCATCTCGGCTCACACGCGCTAAAAACATCCGTACACTGACAGCCCAAGACCAAGTTTTGAAATATTGCCCAGCTATGTTGATACCTTGGATATTTAGTTTCGTAAAGTTTCATTTTTTTTTTTGCAGTGAATCCCATTTGATTTACAGAGGGAGATAAATTAGTGTTTGGATCAACATAAAAGGTAATGTATTCATAAAAGCTGTGATGAGTGCAGCTGTCTCCAGCATCTGACATCCAATCTGAGGAGGATTCGACTGGGGAGCGGCAACCGTCCTCCGCGCTCATTTCCATTGGCATAACAAACCATTTTTTACTGTAGCGGTGAATGGAAATCAACTATTTGTTTGCAGATGAGGTACAAATCTAATACACATTTTATAGTACAATTGGTCATTACTGTATATTTTGGCTAATGATATGGCTAGGAATATACAGGACATACTCTTATAGACATATTAATGAGTGCATAGATTAGCCTCAGGTTTTTATGCATGTACAGTACATGTGAGATGTGATGTGCAGCGTACAAACAGACAATTATGTGAGTAAATTAGATGATTGGATTTGCTACCTGTAAATAAATTATCAATAAACAAACTAACACTTGCTGCCTTTTCCACACAATTTAAATAGTAAACACAGGTATTACAGAAAACTAAAGCCATAACATTTTTCAAACAATTATCATTTCAGTTAATTGAAAGGAAAAACATGTACATATAAATATTATAGGATACCAAAACTGGATTAGATATCGACGCTGGTTCAGGCCCAGCAGCTGGATCAGTAAATGAGGCTCATACTAAATATCATTTACTTTATCCTAATAATGAGCAGATACAAATAATTTGGAAGATTACATTATATTACACTGTAACTCACAAATGGCAAAAGGTAGACATCTTGAAGTTCATCTGGACTTAATTATATTATATTTTATATCTATTATTTCTGATAATACAATGTTCAGAAAGAAAGGTCCATGTCCTTAATTTTTGTAGTATCCGTGAATATCAGGGTGACCATTTGTGACCATTGCTACTCTGCTGCAAGTATTTAAATAACAAAAATTTACAATATGCAACAACATATTCTGTGTAACTTTAGATGTAGTAGTTGTACTAGCACAAAAGCCATTATATTAATCACAGCAAGACAATCATAAAATCAATATATTTCTCTCTTTAATTTGTGGATTTTTCCTGTGCTTCCTGCTTCTATCTGCCGTCCTCCAACTCTAAGACGGTAAATTTGCTGACTTGTAATTACCAGTAGTCTCCAATATTGATGACACTGATTGTCCAGGATGTAGTCTGCCCCACAACTAACCACTAAAGCTATGGCCACACTTTAATCCAAAATGCAGCCTGGTAAAACGTGAAATATCAGTCATTTAAAAATGCAGATTCATGATGAATATTTCAATCATGACTGAATAAATATTACATGCTGATGTTAGAGCAGGCAGTCGCACTAATGTGGTTCATGTTATGTTACTAGGGCCCATTGCACATGATTAGCCCCTCCAACTCTGAGGGCTTCTGTGTTGCAGAAGTTTGTGCTCAATCTTTTCAAAGGGTTCTGTTATATTCTTTTCTAGGAATGGTCTGCAATTTTCAAGAGACCAAAAAATTGCCCACAAATGTTTTTTTTTTTTGTACAGTCATTTTGTGGCACGTATGGTAAAAGGCCAATCAGTTTTTCCAATCACCATCTCAGCAGAAGAATCATCTCACTGTCCTTCTTTAACACCTGAGCACTGCCAAACTCCTTACCACTAATATAGGCTACTGTAGTACAACTTTTTTTTCTGAATATTTCCTCTCATCTCAACATATTATGACACAAATTTCAATGTTGATCTACGACTTACGGGGACTATTCTGTGTTACATTTCTCCTTCCCTGCAGCCAGTCAGAACTTGGCAACAGAAGACCGAGACCTAAAGAGCACTTCTTGGTTTTTCCTCAAATGTCAATGAATGAATCAGGCTACTGAAAGTGTAAGTAGTTGCTAAAGTTGTGAAAATGAATTCCTTTATTTAAAATACTGAGGACACAATGATTCACAGTTCACTAGAGTCACACAACAGCACAACCTCATCAGGCGTTTTTTTTTTTCATTCTTGTGGGTTATGTAATTCAAATGCCAACGTTGCCACATGACACGTACCATGTATATTGCATCGTCTAAAAAGCAGGTCCTCTTCCAACTGCACTCAAGGCTCGCTGGATTTTTCATCTCCAATTAAAGGGGAACTAAAGTACTGCATCACTGGACTCGGGAGGAGAGAAATAATTGACACCCTCGCTTCTGGAGCAACTGAATAATTGAATTTGTTTTTCATTTGCGAAGGACAAAAAAATCTCATGTCGAAAGATAGATTTAGGTTTGTGTGTGATGCTATATATCACAACTTGGGATTTTTAAAGGAGGACATGAGTTAGAATATGAGAAATGTACTGTGATCTGACATACATTCAGTCAATTGCTTCATATGGTTCTCCCTAAGGTTTGTCTTTTTCCCATAGATGGGTTTTTGGGAGTTTTTCCTTACTGCGATGGAGGGTCTAAGGACAGGGGATGTCCTGGGACAGTCCTTCTGTTTGTATGTCCTTTAATTGTACATTCATGTTCTTTTTTATTTGCAATGACTCTGTTTATTGTCTGCATTGACTTTGTTTATTGTTTATATACACCTCTTTCTGGAAAGTTTTCTGAGACAACTTTGTTGTGATATAGGGTTATACAAATAAAGTTGATTTGATTTGACTTGACTTCTACTCTGAATGTGTTAATAGGTCCAAGAGTTAAAACTCTTTTTTAGAGTTGAACCAGGGGTGTAATATCAGGCAGTGCAACCAGGGCAGCTCCTTGGGGCCCCAGGACATGAGGGGGCCCATTGGCAGTACTTGACAAACTACTTGTTACTCACAAGATGTTAGGAATAATATAGGATATCATATAATATTTGACAATCGGGTGAAATTACAAAATGCTTCCAAAATTCAGAAAAATAAATTACTCCTGGTTCTTTATAAATACCCTACTTTCTTGGTAAATTGTGGCCTGAACATTTTTTACTTTTTGTGTCTAGCATT
>JAVQKG010162552.1:0-11379 GCA_036025885.1 Hypseleotris bucephala
TCTTTAGTTAGTCAGTGTGCATTTTGGTTTGATGTGATGGCTAAATGAGGGTGAATTAAGCTCCTTTTAACAACTCCTTGCATCTCTTGGCAAAATAATAAAATAAAATCTTGCATATCCGAAACAATACAAGTCAATTAATCCAGTGTAACACATGGGCTGATAATCAAAGCCTGATCTGCTATTGAACCTACAGTGTCCAATAACAAGCAGTGGGTGGGTGTTAGGTAAATGGGACAATGCATAATGCAGTCCACACTTAAAGAGGCTAATAAAGTCAGGTTTTGCACGATTCAGATCTGTTAAAGCTGACTTTGGCTATGTTCAGACTGAAGGGAAATTCCCATTTGTGACCCATATCTGATTTGCAGACAACTAAGGCTACAACTAATAATTAGTTTGCTATTGATTAATCTGTTGACTATTTTTTTGATTAATCGGTGGATAGTAAAATGTTTCATACACAAATTCTTTTTAAACAAATTTGAAACAGATGAAGCTAAAACTATGCTAGCTCATACTTCAGGATAGATCATATATACAGACAATGGTTTTTCACCTTAAATATAAAATGCATATAATTTTTGTACTGTTTTGGCTTAACTCGTCTGCGTGGATAGTAAAACCTTTTTTTTTTGAGCAAATGGCATGTTTTAGAGTCTGTATACTCCAGTTAACAATTATTTGGTTACTAAATAAGATTATTCCAAAATTGATTATTCACGATTAATAAAATAATTGTTTCAGTGCTACTATTTAATGCATTTTGTACATTTCAACTAGTTTAGACTTGATTTGACCTGACCAGATATGCTTTAAAATGTAACCAGTTTTGAATCTACCTGATATGGGACAATATGATTAGCCATTCAAAGCTATCAAAACACACTTACAAAAACTATGCACTCTTATAAGCTGTGACCTCTGGGAGAAACATCATTTCCACAAAAAAATCAGATAAACTTAACAAGCCCTTATCACAACTCCATTAAGACCACTCTACCTGTATCATTATGGTCAATTTAAGCCCTACCTGTGTTATGTATACAGCATATACGCATTAGTGGTGAGATGAAATGTAAATAACAGGAAGTAGTGCTCTGTCATTATGGAGTGCCTGCAGTGAATGATGAGCCACTGGCATAGACTGTTGGCAAAGGCAGCTCAAAGTCCATGCCACAAACATATGGAAGTATTTTGGATCTCCACTCATGGGCCTAGTGTGGCAACTACCCCATATTCTGCATCTGGGTCTGTATTCAAGGCTGTATTTAATAAAGAGAAAAAAGTTTAACATGGCAGCTTAGGTATGTATGGCTGACAATTGTATATAGCGCGAGTCTAGATACCCAAAGACGCTTTACAATTGCATTATTCATTCACTCCACAGTCACATTGGTGGTGGTAAACTACTTGTGTAGCCACAGCTGCCCTGGGAAACAATGACAGAAGCTTTCCCAGGCAATGTCAGTTACGTGTCTTGCACACACAACGACAATTTGTGCTCGGGCGGGGATTCGAACCAGCTACCCTCTGGTTGGCGCATATGATATAGGGGGTCATCTGTCATAATAAGTACTCCAGTACCCCCGGCCTCTACCGACAACATACTTAACATCATAGAACAGGGTTAGACATTCGATTTTAGGCATTTTTTATTTTTTTATTTTAGATAACTTACAGACTACACCTTTAAGTCAAACTTCTAGCCATTTTTTGGGGATAGCAATGTATCCCACCAAAAATATGTAGTTATTGTTAGAAGTTACTGTCTGGTTGTACACACAAAGCAGCCAAAAGCCTGGAGCAGGTCTACAATGCCCACGTTGTCCTAAACCAACATGGTACCTACCCGCCTCGCCCGCTCTTTGAGTCTCAGCCAAAACAAACCTCGGAGTTTGGTTTGAGCTCTTGTAGCAAAACAATCTGTGCCTGTGCCTAATATCCAGTCTGCCTGCTGTGGGCTGGCCGTCAGTCAGGGCCACAACTGACAAGAGCCTCTTCATTCTCCCATTCACACAGACATGAAGAAGAGACCAAAGGCGAAAAACAAAACAGTGAAAAGAAATGAAAAAATATAAGCCCAGATCTAAAAAAAAAAAGGTTAGATTGTAAATATAAATGGATGTCAAAGAAATACAAACCTCACATAATTTGAGGTTGGTTTGTTAGTCAGCCTATTATTGTTTTATGAAACTAAGTACATGTACATACTGGATGTACATATAGTTGGTTATAAAACCAAGTATATGTACCTCCACTAAAGAGGTTGAAAAGGGAATCTCGACAAGGTTTTCTAAACAAAAGACCTCGTCCAGGTGCCCTTTTCTTGTCTCTGAGCAGTGGGTTAATACAGTATCAATAGCTGGATCTAGGATTTTTTTAGCTTTTACAGCTTTACATGAAAAACTAGTGAATGGATAGCATTTTTAGGGAAGGTTAGAAATTCCAGAGAAAAGACCCGTTTTAAATTTTGGGAGCGGTCCTTTGAAATAAGCTGCCTTGGCGGAGGTCTGCGGACACTTTCTAGTTTGATGATTATTTGATATGAACCTTGATATGAACTTATGAGGATCGAGCTAATCTTTGAAGATGGTTGAATTGTGATACAGTGCATTCATTTAGTCTCTGCTCTTCACTGTCATTTTTACATTCATAATGCCAGTGTTCATATTAATAAAAAAAGGTAAATAAAGAGTATTAAGTGTTATGATGATGGCTGGATTAGAAGGCAGAAAATTTAAAGTCAACTAAAATTGTGACAAAATCCAAATTGTGATCTTGGCTTAATAAAATTTGTGATATTGTATTTTTACCATATCGCCCACCTCTAAGTGCACATATCCCTACATTTGTCAAATAGGCTTTAAGTACTTTGCAAATGACATTTAAGACCATGCTTATCCCCCACAGAAGACACAGCAAACCGTTTGGGCCGTAATTACAAGTACTTAAGAGGGGGAACCATAATGACCAGCTTCCTCGCTATAATTTCAAGTTTAAAGATATCAAGACTTTGAGACACTTACATTGGTCTACATTACAGTGTCAGCTAAGCATTGAAAAGATACAAAGCCATAATCACTAGTAGTGGTTAGTGTTGAAATGTATCTTTTGAATTATGTTGCTGATCTGGATAATAAATAATTAAATATATATCCTTTGTATATTCTCCTTGCTTGTGGTCCTTTCAGTCCTGTGTCTCTTTCTCTTTCAATTTGACTTAGTTCATTTAAGACCTTGTTGAACTTGTCAGTACTGTGTTTCAAAGTGCAACAACGCCCCCACTAGGTAAAACTGCGCATTACAACAAGAAACCTACATGTGTATTTTTGAAACAATTCTGCCCCCTGTTGGTTTGACATGAGCAACACACTGTGGACATACTGTGGACATTTGTGACTGGTGACCCACTCGCATCAATTGATTTTTCTGGCAATGAACAGCGCATAGTAATATCAATCGGAAAAGTGGAAAGACTGCCTACATTGTGCTAAAGTAAATGAATAAAGATAGGCAAACGCAAAAGAGCAAGATGATCAAGAGTGTAAAATAAACATGGCGTAGTAAAGAAGAGTTAAATTCGTAATTACCTTGAGTCTTTTATGCCATTAAAACATTTAGCGAAATAAAACGGTTACTTTGTTTTTGAGTTTTTTAAGCCACTACTTTCTTACTCTAACTTGATAAGATAAGAAAGATAGAAAACCTCTATTTGTCCCACAATGCGGAATTGAGTAATATTATTTTGAAGCAACAGTACTCTTAAGGCCAACACACACCAGGAGCGTCGCGCCACGGGGCGTCATTCCACTTCAAAGCTTCACTTTGTGACATTATTCTTTCTTTATGTATATTTTGCTCTTAGTTTGGTTCTGGTTTTGTCAGATTTTTGGGCTGGTTATTGTTTAAAATGTTATTTTAGAGCTTTAGATGTGGATAAGCACATATTAGTGATTTAAAAAAAAGTTGAGCTTAAAACGATGTGTAATGGATGCAAAATAAAAAAATCTATGCGATGTAGCTACAAGTTTAGCTTACCTTAACATTAAATGAAGATGAAATTGTTCCCCACGCAGTTTATTGTTGTCATTAGCAGCCTATCTTTATAATGAGGGACTGGGGCGGTTTCTGAAGCTCCACAGTCGTTTCCCGTCCATTTGTTTTCAGCAAAACAGCGCTGACATGTGAGAAATATTAGTCCAAGCATTTGAAAGCAGCTACAGAAGTAGCCTATAGAGGAATAAACTACGAGCCACGACGGGCATTTCACCCGCGGCGCCGCTTGAAAATAGATCAGCCGCGGGAGGTGACGCGGGGTAGAGCGGTGACGCGCGTCAAGCCGCGGCCAATGTGTGTGCTTTCATAGAGAACAATGTGTACGTATTTTTTGCCGCGTGGCAACCGCGTCTGATGTGGGTTGGCCTTTACTCAAGTAAAATGATAGTCTAGTCTCCCCTCTGGAGTCAGCTGTAAAGATGTAGGGTTTACCTGCGAGTGGACTTCTCTGCCTGCTCCTCTGTCACTTCACTCGATTTCTCTCGTTGTTTCTTTAACTTATCGGCAATTTCCTTTAGCCTCTCCTGTTCTTCTGCTGTTACCCTAGCACAAAAATCAAACAACTATTAAATAATTAAATAATTCATGTCTATGGGCAGAATACAGACACACTTTCCTATGGTAAAATCTGCTTTTAAGGGGTATATTTTAGTACATACTCATCCACTGCAGGGGTGGAGCTCAGTCGGGGATCGTCTTTCAGCAGGTCATGGCTGCTTTTGCCTTTTCCCTTAAAAGACTAAAACAATAAAAGAGTGATGCTTATTATCAATTTGTTTATTTACTATGTGCTATACAATTGAAAAAGTATGTAAAGAAGTAAATTGGTGTTTATTTGATACCTGAGTGACTTGGGTGGCTGCCTCTTCCTCTTCTTCAGCTTCTTCCCCAAAAGACAAAAGACTGAAATTCCTACAAAGAGAGGCAATGCGTTTAATATATTTGACATTTTATATAATAATAATGAGCAGGGTAAACCTAAACACAATAAACTTGATCACAAATATATTAAAATTCTGTCAAATGTTGTGTTTACATACTTTGTGGCCTTTGACTGTGATTTCTTAACTTCTTCTTTTCTTTCGAGTTTGGACTTTTTTGTTTCACGTGGGATTATGTCGTCAAACGGAGAAGCTAGCACCTGGTAAACAATAATGCATGGTGAACAAATCAAATATAAACAAAATCAAGAGTTGTGTAAAAAAAAAATATATGCAGTTAGGTAAAAAATATATTAGTAAGTACCTCTGTGCTTCTGATCTTATGGGGATTCAGTGGTCTCTCATTGCAATCACATGCAACTTCGGCCAGCCTGAGCAGATTATAAATTGTGTCTCCCGTCACCTATTAAAGAAAAAATACATTTAAGAGTTCTTGTAAAGTTGTGGATGCATTATTTAAGTTTGTTTATATCATTTTATTTAAGTATACCTTTCCAAATATGGTATGCTTGTTGTTAAGCTCATCAGCCCGAGCCAGGGTAAAGAAAAACTGACTTCCATTATCGTGTGGCCCAGCGTTTGCCATGGCAACCAGTCCTCGACGAATGAAGCGCAATCGTGAGTGAAATTCATCCTAAGAAAGAAAAAAGATATATATTTTTTATTTTTATTCTACACTGCTTTATAAAACAAGCATAAGACAAAATGCATTTCAGTTAAACAGAAACATTTTACAAGACTTAGTTTAGGTCTAGTTTAGGCCCAGTTCAGCCCTAAATAAGTAGGTCTATTAATTTACAGTAAATGTTATTTACATTGTTATATTAACTGAACTTGCCATGTCAAAAAAGTCTTACCTCAAATATTATAATTTTGTTGAATCAATCCCACAATTGTCACACAAAACCATACTACAAATAGTAACCTATTTAAAAAAAGAAAAGTTCCATTTTGACTCTAACCTTAAATGGTTGTCCATAAATCGACTCTCCGCCCGCCCCTGTCCCGCTGGGATCTCCACCCTGAATTATGAATTCTGGCACAACACGGTGGAATATGGTGCCATCATAGTAGCCTTAAAAATCAGAAAAATGTATTGTGATTTAATTATGACAGCCTAAAAATGTAACATGTTTGCTACTGCTCCAACGGGAAATGAATAGGGTTGCCATTTTAAAATATGCCACTGACATAATAAAAATAAAACGTATAGTACAATAGAAAAGTGCAAAAAGACATGGATATAGACCAGATTACCTTCCATACAAAGTTGTACAAAGTTCCTGCATGCTTTTGGAGCCTCTTTCGACCACAACTCAATGTCAATGTCCCCAGCCGATGTTTTGAGCAGAACCTAAAAAACAAAAGAGAGAAATGACAAGTCTAAGTCGTAAAAATGAAGTAAATTTTATATATTTCCGAACGTACAAGGTGAATAATTGCTCCCTTTATTTAGCTACAATGAGAACTTGCAATGAAGCTAAAAGTTGCGTTAAAAATCCAGTTTACCTTTCCATGTGTGGGTGGTTCTTGAATGTAAATGTTGCTCATCTTGTAAGAATAACCACACAAAACTGAGATTTAATAAGGATGATAGTGGCTGTGTTGCTTATTTTCCCAAATGTTCATGAAAAATATAAACACACTCCATGCACACAAACGAGCGCTGCCATATTGGGCCTCGGCAGAGCGCACGGCAGCGTATAGGGGTGTTTTTTTCAAAAGAAATGTTGTTTGTTTTTTAATATTTTAACTTTTAACAGTAATAGCTACATTGTACTACCTCTAATAACAGTTATAGTTGTTTTCAAACGGTAAAAGTTTGGGTACAGATGAGAATTTTAAAATAAATGCTTAACTATATATGTGTCCACCCCTACAACAACTTGGTTTGGTCCGTGTGTCACACTAAAAAAAGTCGTTGGAAACAATAGGAACAAATCTTTTCCCCACAAACTAATATTTGACACATTTCTATTACAATTGCTAATACAAAAATGAAAAGGTAAAAATACAACACACAACAAACAAATATTAGTAATTTTAAACTCCTGTTAACAAACTACTGTACTCTATTGTCTGTTAACCTGCAGGTGGCGGTAAATGCTCCTTGGAGCTGCTGCTATCCTAAATAGAAGAAGTGCGACAATGGCGGCATCTGAAAACAACGCGGAATTAAAACGAAAAGCAACAGATAAAGATGAAGATCCAGATGAGGAGGGCGAGGAATGGGTCGGCCCTATGCCGAGTGAAGCTACCAAGACTAAGAAGAGGAAAGGTGTGTTTAGTCGGTCTATTGTTGGATCCTAGATGGTACCTTGACTGTCAAAGCTAATGAATGCTAACCCCAACTTCTAAATAAATCTGTGTTTTAGTTTTGGAATATGAGCATGTTTACTTGGATAATCTTCCTTCTGCTGCGATGTATGAACGAAGTTACATGCACAGAGACGTAATTACGCATATAGTGTGCTCCAAGTAAGTCTTACATTTATTCTAATAGTCTAGTTTGCATGTTGATTTTCTTCACATATAGAAGTAACCTAACATGAATTCTCGTACTGATTTCAGGACAGATTTTGTTATAACAGCCAGTCAGGATGGCCATGTCAAGTTTTGGAAAAAGAAAGAAGACGAAGGCATTGAGTTTGTAAAACATTTCAGAAGTCACCTTGGTAAATTACCTCAATCAGTGAAGTATTAAAACGAATAGAAAACCTGTGTTCTGACTTCCATTGCTCTCCATTGTAATACAGGTGTAATAGAAAGCATTGCCCTTAGTGCTGAAGGAGCTCTGTTCAGCTCTGTTGGGGACGACCAGGCCTTGAAAGTGTTTGATGTTGTCAACTTTGACATGATCAACATGCTCAAACTCGGGTAAGTCCAAATGTGTTCAGCTTGTAAACAGTCGCCACGTGAGTATATTCTGGTCACTGATAATATATATGATTCTTGTGTGTGTAGGTTTCACCCAGGTCAGAGTGAGTGGATCTACAACCCTGGAGATGCCATATCCACTGTTGCCTGTTCAGAGAAATCCACAGGAAAGATTTTTGTTTATGACGGACGCGGAAGTAATGACCCTCTCCATGTCTTTGACAAGATGCACTCCTCACCTCTGACCCAAATACGCCTAAATCCCAAATTCAGAGTGATTGTCTCTGCTGACAAAGCAGGCATGCTTGAATACTGGACTGGTTTACCAAATGAATTCAGATTCCCCAAATACGTGAACTGGGAATACAAAACAGACACAGACTTGTATGAATTTGCGAAACATAAAACATACCCCACCAGCCTTGCATTTTCCCCGGATGGAAAGAAAATGGCCACCATTGCATCTGACAGAAAAGTCAGGATTTTTAGATTCTTAACAGGGAAACTCATGAGGGTGTTTGATGAATCTCTAACAGTAAGTGGAATCAGTAATTATGTTGAAATACAGAGTTTGTTCACAGAGTTTCTATGTGATTTTCCCCTCTTCTTGGTTGAATAGATGTTCACAGAGCTGCAGCAGATGAGACAGCAGCTTCCCGACATGGAGTTTGGTCGGAGGATGGCTGTGGAGAGGGAGCTCGAGAAAGTGGACGGGATCCGTTTGGCAAACATTATCTTTGATGAAACAGGACACTTTGTTCTTTATGGGACCATGCTCGGAATCAAAGTCATAAATGTAGAAACCAACAGGTACATTTATGTCAGAATCTATAACTGATGTGCAACTGCTTAGCTCATCTATTTATTAAAGGTGTAGTCCTTAACTTTCCTAAAATAAAAAAAATAAATTGAAAGAAAAATGCTTAAAACGGCCTATCTGTCCCAGTTATATGATGTAAAGTAAGGTGTCTGTAATCAGTTGAGGCCAGGGGAGGGGCTAAAAGGAAACTCAAATAGGAAACTCAAATATGATTGGTCAAAGTAGTACTCCACCAATTGTAAACTGATGTTGTTGTAGAGGCCAGCAGAAGGACTAAAGTAAAATAATAAATATGACTGATACTTTACATAATAGAACGGGGTCAGATAAAGCACTTTTTTTTTATTTTAGAAAAGTTACAGACTTTTTAATAATTAAGTTTAACATTTTCAAAAATTATTTTTCACAGGTGTGTTCGAATCTTTGGAAAACTTGAGAATATCCGTGTGGTTCAGCTCAGTCTGTTCCAAGGAATTGCAAAATCTATGAAGGTTGCACCGACTGTTGAGATGAAGGCGTCTGACAACCCTGCATTACAAAACGTGGAGGCAGATCCTACCATCTTCTGCACTGCATTCAAGAAGAACCGCTTCTACTTGGTAAGATACACTCAAAATCAGTACTAGGGGTAGGACCAAATATCGTAATACTGAAATATCATGATACAATTGAGATCAAAATAATTAGCCCCCCTATGAAAGAGTAAATATTTTTTAACACAGCTTTTGAAAACATCAAAGTTTTTATTTTGGATCCTTACATTTTTTTACATTTCACACAAAAACAAAGTTATTTGAAAAAAAACTTTAACAGCACTTTGAAAAAACCTAAAATTTCATAGGAGGGCTAATAATTTTGATCTCAACTGTATATGATTTTTTGTATTACTGTATCGATATGGAAAGCTGCTGTATCGATATATCAAAATTAATAATTTTCTGTATATTTCACAAAATTAAAACCTGGCTGTATTTAAATTTTGTTTCTTATTTTGAGACTTGTTTGTGAGATACACTTGAAGTATTTACCGTTCTAATCGCGAGGTACCCTTAGGTTCCCAGCCCTAATCAGTACTATTTTATTTTGGTGGAGCTCTTTTAATAATACATTTTTTCTTCAGTTTTCCAAAAGAGAACCAGAGGATACCAAGAGTGCCGACTCCGACCGAGATATATTTAATGAGAAGCCTTCGAAGGAGGAAGTAATGGCTGCTACTCAAGCTGAAGGCCCCAAAAGAGTGTCTGACAGTGCTATCATTCACACCACCATGGGAGACATCCATATCAAACTGTTCCCTGTGGAGTAAGTGTCTCATAAAATACTATTGAGATGTTAATTAAAATTATCCTTTAAACAACAAAATAACTTCACCTTCTGCTTTATATAGATGCCCTAAAACTGTGGAGAACTTCTGTGTCCATAGTAGGAATGGTTACTACAATGGGCACATCTTCCACAGAGTAATAAAGGTAAGCATGTAAGAGATATTAAATTTGCAAATTGATGTTTATTAAACTAGTCAAAGAAGTTATGGATATTGACTTATAAATTAAGATGACCTTGTTGTATATAAATTATCTAGTATGATTGTGGCATAAAGATTTTCTACAAATTTTACCAGAAAGTCAAATAACAAACATTTTGAAATCTTTAAGGTCCGATGCATGTTATTTACTTATTCTTTATTTATTGTTTTTAGGGTTTCATGATTCAGACTGGAGACCCCACAGGCACAGGGATGGGAGGAGAGAGTATTTGGGGAGGAGAGTTTGAAGATGAATTTCACTCCACCCTGAGACATGACCGACCCTACACTCTAAGTATGGCCAACGCTGGAGCAGGCACCAATGGATCGCAGTTTTTTGTCACTGTTGTACCCACCGTAAGTTTACTAATCTACCACTTCACTCTCAATTTATTTACACATTGACACAAATAGGGATCCACCGATATTGGACTGGATATCGGTGCCGATCCAGGCCTTTCAGCTGGATTGGGGGATCGGTAAATGTGGCCGATACTTCAACCAATATCATTTATTATAGATAAATAAAGTGGCAAATGACATTACACTGTAACTCAAAAATGTCAAAGTTAGACATTTTTTTAGATCTAGTTGTTTTTATGCACAGTAATTTTAATCATTTTCATGTATTTTACTCGTTTTTGTTAAGTTAATGTGAAGATTTTTATTTGATATTTTTTTATCCTTTTTTCTCAGCCCTGGCTTGACAACAAACACACTGTATTTGGGAGGTGTATAAAAGGTATGGAAGCCGTCCAAAGAATCTCTAACACAAAAGTCAACCCCAAAACTGACAAACCATATGAAGACATAAGCATAATCAACATCACCATAAAATAATCCGTCTGCTCTCTGTGCATTAATGCTTTTTATATTACAT
The DNA here is from genome assembly GCA_036025885.1 of Hypseleotris bucephala. NCBI lineage: Eukaryota > Metazoa > Chordata > Actinopteri > Gobiiformes > Eleotridae > Hypseleotris > Hypseleotris bucephala. Next base: position 11,103 of record JAVQKG010162552.1, read on the forward strand.
TTATTAAAGAATGTTTGGAGAATTGGTGTCACAAGATTTATTAAGTGTCTAAACAGAAACATTAATTATTTTGGAGTAGGCCTGTCATGAAAATACATTTTGAATGACAATATATTTGCCTCAGAAAATATCTTGTTTTAGCGTTTTATACACTCATACATTGATCTTAGAGCATGATAATTCCAGTTTATACATTTTTCAATAATTAGTAAAGTTATAATTCTGTCTCATTCTCTAATATCACACATTCAAAACAAAGAGTAATTCATAATCTATT
>JAVQKG010162651.1:0-15717 GCA_036025885.1 Hypseleotris bucephala
TTTTAAAACAGGTGTAATGTGGTCCTGCTTCCTGGTCTTCGTCAGGACACGTGCTGCTGAGTTTTGGAGTAATTGTAGAGATGAAATACTCTTTTTGGGAAGACCAGAAAGCAGGGCATTACAGTAGTCTTAATGAAGTGCTTGAAATTTATATCGCAATAAATGACTTTCCCACACCTCAATGTCTATAACACTTTTATTTTTAATATAGATTATTCCATTGTAGACGGTTCACAATATTTTGCTTTGAAAAATATCTGCAATTTATTTAACCTTTGACAGATTTGAAATATTTTTTATCTACTTCCACCTAGTGCCACACCCAGGGTTAGGGTTAGTCCAGTTGTATGGTGCTTGAAAACACTTGATAATAGATCTTGAAAGTGCTTGAAAAGTGCTTACATTTTGTCTTCAAAAGTTGTACAAATCCTACAGTCCATGAACTTTAATCATCTGCCATATGTGTATCTTCACGTGTCCCCCACAGTAAACTCAGCGCCCTGAACGAGGACTACACTAAGAACCGCGAGGAGTACGAGGAAGCTCAAAACGCCATCGTCAAAGAGATCATCAGCATCGCCTCAGGTTTCTCATCACATGCCCTCACTGTACTGTGACCAGAGCACAACAGAAAATCAACAATTACATGCACTTTGTTCTATGGAAAATTTGACCTTTTTGTAATCAATTGGACACACATTTTCTCCCAAGCCTTGTGAATAGTAAGAAAGGCTTTGACGTTACATTCTTGGCAGAGTTAAATCAGATGAATTGATGATAAAAAAAAATTCTGGCGCCTGCAAATTAGTGAAAGTGAAGTTGACCTGTCTGTGTCTTCTTGGCAGGATATGTGGACCCACTGCAGTCTTTGAGCGATGTGATAGCGCAGTTGGACGCGGTGGTGAGTTTCGCGGTGGCGTCCATTTCAGCTCCGGTCCCGTATGTTAGGCCGCGTCTCCTGGACCAAGATGGTGGACGGAAGCTGGAGCTGGTGCAGGCGAGACATCCGTGTATGGAGACGGACGCGGATACGGCCTTTATTCCTAATGATATCAGCTTTGTGCAAGGAGAGAAGAGCTTCTACATCATCACAGGTGAACCAGGCTAGAGACAGAATGTGTTTACATATTGTGTTTTTAAAAGCCAAGGGATTTTTTACACACCAAGAGAGCCTATAAACCAGCACTGTGCCTCAGCCAATGTAAAGGGAGAAAGTTGCATGCTGTATCTTTGAGTCCCATCCATGCACAAGCTCTGATGACTAGAGGTGCAGTAATCTTTCATAAAGAGTTTAGAGCAAGCAACAACCAGCTACTTTGGCTGGTGGCGGGGGTCACCTTAGACCAGTGATTCGTAAACTGTGGTCTGGGGTCCCTTAGGTGTCAATGAAGGTCTCACGGGCGCCCCCCAAAGCCATCAATGTACATCAAGTCTTCTAAAAGAAATTTAAGTTGAAATGGAGAAAAATACGTAGACATTTACAGAATTCAGATTTTGAAAGTGGCAGCTGCACTCCTGTCGCACTGTTTATTAGACAATAGCCAGTGTGCTAAACCACGTAAAGCAATACTGTATTTGTTTCTCATTCACTATTGACCATTCTGGCTGAACTCCAATAGACAGTAGTGGGACTGCATGACTAGGACTAATAAGGGGTGATCCTATCTTTAATAATTACTGTCTTGAACTTCTGTGTCACGTTGCCTAAACTCATTTAACTGTAATGCTTGATTTCTTTAACAGAAAGGCATAATGTTAATATTGAGTTCAAAGTTGGTGCAGTCATCCTCTTCATTTTAGGCGACTGGTTTTCAAGGAGACACAAAATCTTGAGAAAGGTTTAGGGCTATTTCAAGTACCTATTCAAGTTACTATAATGTCAACTACTTTTTATGTATGCAGGTCCTAACATGGGCGGCAAGTCCACCTTTATTCGTCAGGTGGGGGTGATTTCTCTCATGGCTCAGATCGGTTGCTTCGTCCCGTGTGAGAGGGCGGAGCTTAATGTGATTGACAGCGTCCTGGCCCGAGTGGGAGCCGGGGACAGTCAGGTCAAAGGAGTGTCCACTTTTATGTCTGAGATGTTGGAGACAGCTGCAATACTGCGGTAAGTAGAAGCATTAGTCGAATTTGATGTAACTCTGTCATTTTTAAAACACGCAACAGCAGGTATTTCAATAGACAATAAAGTAAAAAAATCTGCCTACAGACCAAAAAGTCAAGCAAGAATGGCGAGAGTGCCCGAAATAACCATATTATTGCTGTCTTCTTAACAAAAGACAATGGCTGTAAATCAAATCTTTAGCAGAAGGACAAAGTAGTCCATGCAAATGTGCGTTTAAATACATGAGCTACTGTGTACTACATGGTTCTCTGAAGGGGAAAAGGTGAGTTTTTCCCCTCTGCCAAGACACCAGTCAAATATGTTGAAATAATGATCATCTATACCATCCGTACTGTTTTATTTAACTTTCTTTACAGATCTCAATATAGACATACGTATAATGAATGTATTCTGCCCAATAATAAATGTCCTCCTCTTTTCTATTTACCATGAACAGACACAAATAGAACTAACTTGACAAACACTGATTAAGCCATTTTTCATTTTGTTTCACTTCTGCAATGACAATAAAATCATCTTTCTCTTTCTTTAGCTCAGCCACAGAGAAGTCCCTGATCATTATTGACGAGCTAGGCAGAGGCACCTCCACATACGACGGCTTTGGTCTGGCCTGGGCCATCAGTGAACACATCGCCTCAAAGATCGGCTGCTTCTGTCTGTTCGCCACACACTTCCATGAACTGACCGCACTATCAGCTCAACAATCCACTGTCCACAACCTCCACGTGACTGCGCTCACCTCCCATAACACACTGACCATGCTCTACAAGGTCAAACCAGGTCTGTGTGAGGGTGAAAGTGCATTTTAGTTCATGTTCAGTTACAGTAGAAGTCACATCACCTTTTAACTTGGTGTGTGTAAGTCAACAATTAAGTAACATCATAGAGACATAGACACATAATTATTGTTGAATTCTGGTATCACCACCACATTTCTGGATTTAATCAGATAATACAATGTGTTTGCCAAAGTCCACCCAGTATAGTTTTGTTTGGAAAGTAATAGCTAGTTAAAGTTAGCCACAATAGTCGAATAAGCTCATTAATTACACATTTATGTCGGTTTTAGCAGGATGTAAGCAAAGTGACTAGCACTGTTGCTGCACCTGCAAGAAGGTCCTGAGTTAGATTCCCCAGTGTCACAGAAAAGAGAAATCAATAACTATTTCCACAGGACTAACAAATGTACCTCAAATTTACCTTGTGGCTATACTGTATATAAACTCTATATATAGGATAACGTCAGAAAAATAATTATTACTATTAACTTCAGAATCCAGCTTGATAATATAGAAACCAAATAATTCTCCCACACTGTACATACGTGAATGTGACTATATTTTACATCAGGCTCAAAAAGAAAAAACCAGCAGGCAAAAAGCACAACTGGCAATCGCCTTTTTACCAGATGGCACATAATTATATAGATTAAATAAACATTGATACATTGTTTTCTGATATATAAACAACCTACGAAAACATGATTAACAAAATATCAGAATCTATATCTTTGGTATCAACTTATTTTCATTTTGATGCATCCCTAGTAGTGTCAAACTTAATTCTTTTTCCATGTCAGGTGTGTGTGACCAGAGTTTTGGGATCCACGTGGCAGAGCTGGCTTGTTTTCCGGCTGAGGTGGTGGCGGCTGCCAAAGAGAAGGCCGAAGATCTAGAGGAGTTTCAGGAGCTGTCCGGTCCTGAATCTGAGCAGGGACCAGAGGCCAAGAGACGACGCACAGACAAAAACGTAATGGGCAATTTACAATGTAGATGGTCGCCATGACAACTCAGTATGTGATCATATGTCAGGACAAGGATAGGAATCAATTTGAAGACATGAAATCTAGATTGACTGGAGCCTGTATAAAGCTAAATTGAACCATAAAAAATGTAGCTAGAAGCACATGGAGTCATTATCATCACCTTTATCCACTTTTTTGGGCTTAACAGTTGACTGGAACTCAATAATAGAGCCTGCAGCACTGTTGACAATGGGCCTGTTGGTCGCAGGACTGACTAAGAGACACGCAAACAAAATATTCTCACTTCAGTTTAGGTTGTGTAGTCTGCATAACCTTTTAAAACTTAAAAATCAAAATTGACTATAGTGAATAAATATGATACTTGTACATACCCAACAATAGCTGCTGGGATAGGCTCCAGCGGAAGAAAGTGAATAAATTTAAATAACCCTGGTTCACTCAACTTCTAGCCATTTCTCCCTTTCTAATAATATATGATCTTTTACTTAGAACTTAGACTTTACAATTATCGTACACAAACAAGTTCATATGACATGCCTTGTAATGTCTCAAAAATGTGTATCCTGGAAGATTCTTTAAATGTACATAAAAAGCATTTCATTCATTCCCTGGGAAAAAGAGAAAAAATGACCAGTTCCAACAATTGAAAATAGACCTTGACGTATAAATCCTTTAGATGCACTATGCACTTGTGATGCTCAGTCTAAAGCAGCATTATCCACACACTGGCCAGTAAAGCTCAGATATAGTTGTATGTAAAACTCTTGTGGTCTTGTGTTTTAGGTTGGTGAAAGCCTGATCATGGACTTCTTAGAGAAGGTAAAGTCACTTCCTGTTTCCAGTATGGCGGATGAGGAGGTGAAGATGGAGCTGAAGAGGATGAAGGAGGAGCTGGCAGCTAAAAACAACACTTACATCTCCGAGATCCTCAAACGATGTGTTTCTGTAAAATAGGTTCAAATGTATTCATGTGAGATGCTGATTTAGTGACTATAGAAAAAAAGTTTTGTATGTTTTCAATAAAAAAAACAAAAAAAATGTTCAGAGCCCTGTGTTTCATCAGATAAAGGAAGCTCAGTGGTGTCTATTACCTTGTAATAGCAATAATGGAAGATATTATTCATTAGTAAAGAACCATTGTCAGTGGTATGCTATATTAAATCAAGTTAAAAACAAAATGGTTTTACTGAGACATGTATTTGGGGACTCATCAGCTAAGTTTAAACAGTGGTTACTTTGAATGCTAATTTAGGCTTCCAGTGTTTAGTATTGAAACTGTAAAATACCATTTCACTCTTAATAAAAAAAATGGCTTACAGAAAATGGCTCAAACTCCGGGTAAGTTTTAGACAACCCATACCAGTTTTACACCCAAACAACTTTATAACATGCCACCCACTTTGCAGCCAGACATTTATACACTCATTGCAGTACAAATGTGCACACCACACAACTGATCTAATAAAGTTTTATTTTCTTAGAAATGGCCAGTTTCCTGTTTCTTTTTTGTCTTTCTAAGAAAGTATACCCCTTTTTGAATTCCAACTAGCATCTACATAATGGTTATTGAATACTTCACAATATATTAAGTCTAGATGTTATGGTACATGCATACGATTCAGGCCGCATGAGGAGCCACAGTCACCACGATACACGGGGCAGGGGGGCGGGGCGGGCTGCAGAGGTACTCATGTCCCAGTGAAACGGAGCTGTAGCGCCCCCTGCTGAAACCCTCTCCACAAAACACTGACTGCATTAACACAATACACACACAACAGTTACACACACGCACACACTTTGTACAACTGCCTTCGCCAACGCCGAGAGGGCTAGTGTTAGACTCTTTCACAGAAAGAAGTTTATCACTGGGACCATGAGGCTCTGCCGTTTCACTGGTGAGGGGTAGGAGAGGCTAACCAAAGGAAATAATAATAATATAATATAATATAATAAAATAAAAACATTCAAATACAGTCAGCTTTCTGCTCGAAAATACAAAACTACATGAGAAAGCATTGAAATAAAATCCATTGATCAAAACATATTTCTTAAAAAAAAAAGCCCAAGTGCTCCATCACACACACAATCTTTGTCTATTTTTTTAGAGCTACTTCCTCTTTCGCTCTGTTGCCTAGTAACATCTGCCCAAGCAGCCAATGGGACGGCAGCTGCCAGGAGACAGGATGTCTTTGACAACAACAAGTCCGTGAAGAAGAAGCTGAGGGGTTCCACCAGGGGGCTCCGCACACACTGCCAACGGGACGTCCCGCTTCAGGGCCTGTCTTCAGACTGCAATAACAAATACTCTGTGAGGAATCTCTGGTGGCCTCGCTCCACTGCTCCCTCTGGTGGAGTGTGTCTGAACTGCAACTCTGTTTCACTGTGGCCCTATAGGAGCTGCCTTAGTCTCAGGGCCACGGCCTCAGCGGTGTGTAGTTTCTTGTGTTCATGTTTGTGTGTCTGTGTGCAGGTCCCGGTGAGGTCTAGTTGTGTTGAAGTGTGTTGGACTCGATCGGGGGCGCTGAGTCGTACAAAGTGTCCGTGTCGTGGGTGGGCTCTCCGGCCAAAGTGCAGGGGTTAGACAAAGTCCCCGCTCCACAGTCACAGAAAAACCTGAAATATACAACTCATTTTAATGAAAGAAACAACCAAATATAAGATTTAAATGTTTTTCATACAGCAAGCCATTTGACTGGGTAAATATATAGTAAAATAACACATACAATAGTTAAATTTGTGAAAAAATACAAAATGACTAAAGTACAGGATTTTATGCTGGTGTTGATGAACTTTCTGTACATTTTGATAATCTACTGTTAGCTGTAACACCCCAAGTCTCCCTTTTCAGTAAAAAGACTCATAATCCTCATAAAATAAATAATGCAATGTCAGCCCCTGTTATTTGCATAAAATAGATATCTGTGATAATGATTATTTTACTTTAGTCCCTCCGCTGGCCTCTTTCTTATTTTAGGAAACATTCGAACATCTTTATTTCACAGAATTTGAAAATACAAGAAGTGTCTCACCGATCGTGCCGTATAAACTCTACGTCGTGGCCTTGATGACACTTTTTAATGCAGTTAACGCAGATGGCGTTCCTATCTGTTGTATTACATGTGTGACACCTAAAACATAAAACTTATTAATATTGATTATTAACAGTATTATGGTTATTGTTGTGGTTATTATGGTATATTTATCTGAGAATGTACAGTAGTTACCTATAGAAGTCGTGCATGGGGTAACTAGTGTAGCTGGAGATCTTGTAGAGACACTGCCCTCGGCTCACAGCCTTCTCGATGGCATCTTGATTATTCAAAATCTTATTATCTGGTGCAAGAAAACAGGACAGGCTTGTTAGCAATTACAGCGCTAAATGTAGTACGCGGGTTTTAAATGGGGCTAGAGTGACCCATAGAGAAACATTTAATTTACCTTTCATTGTTACGTTGACTCCGGAGGCAAGAAAAAGACCCCCGAATCTATTGTTGAAGATCTGGTTTCCTTCCAGAGTGGCTGTGGCGTGGTTTGTAATTTCAATACCTGTAATAGGCAAAAGTCAAACATTAGCTCAAGAAATAGGATGTTTTATGTTTCTTTCTATTAAGGGTAAAGGGCTAACCTGCAGCGAAGCCGTCAAAGATGCGGTTCTTGCGGAGGATGGGGTGGCTGTTGGTGCTGATGAGGACACCAGCCTGAGCGTTTCGGAAGATGTCGTTCTCTTCAAGCAAACCTGTACAGAGGAGTGGATGACAATTTGAAAACAGCTAAATGAAATATTGATCAGATACATATGGACCCAACACAAAAGACACTATTTCTGTTCTATACTCCTTGAGGAAAGGTCTGATCACTCAATAGAAATGGAAGGTGGGATTTATGCAATGCCTTTTCTCACTGGTCTATTTGATGGAGCGAGAACTAAAAGAGGATATTTGTAGTTCAAAATATGTAATGTTGTCTGATGAATTGCCCACTAGTGAATGAATATGAGAGTAAATGCATGGCTGCTGTTGTGTGTCGCTCTATCAACCATGTGACTAGTAGGGCTGGGACAAAATACCATAATACTAAATGTGCTAAAAGTCAACTTGTTTGTGAGATACAGTTGAAGTATTCACATTTCTAATTATTTAAATAAATGTATTTCATTAAAGAAAATTCTTTGAAATAATGCTTGAAAACTGTTTCGATTATCGCAATATTGTATTAAATATTGTTATCGTGAGACAGATGAAATGTGAGGTACCCTGAGTTTCCCAGCCCTACTAACTAAGCCATTGTTCACCCGCGCCTAAGGCCCATAGTTGCCGGGACAGGCTGTAGTACCTCTGCCTCCATTGAAGATGCAGATCCCTCCGTCTCTTCCATCATGGATCTTATTTCTCCTCAGAGTGGGGTTACTGTCTGTTTTTATCCACACACCAGCCATGGCATTGTCAAAGATCTCATTATCCTCGATGAAGCCCAAACCTGCAGCATTTCACAATACATTATTACACAGAAATACAGGTGAAAACAGTCTTAATGACAACAATGGAAATAAAAAACACACCTGAGTTGTAGACTAAAATCCCTCCATTCTGTCCTCCCCAGATCTTGTTGCGCCGAATCTTTGGGTTGCTGCCCGTCCTAAGGTTAAAAGAAGGTGAGACATAGCAGTCATTAAAATAAACTGTACTAAAGCTGGTTGAGAACTGGTTTCACTTGAAAAACCAGAATTGAATGCATACAACTGGATTTAGAGATAACTTTTTAATTAATGAATGTGCTAAACCAACCATTTGTTGATTGAAGTTGATTGGCTCTCTTTTAGTAAACCAGTAGCAATCATTTTACTACAAGCACTTCTTAGCATACTTTAAGTGCCTGTGCTGAATATACTGGCTGGTAGCAAAATCTGCTAATAAATCATGTAAATAAAAAACAATCTTACCTTATTTGTACCCCAGAATACATGTGATTGTAGATGTCATTATCTTCCAATACTCCATGCCCATTGTCATAGAAATATACGCCAACCTAAAACAAAACCCGATAGATTAACAACCTACAAAACAAATGTCAATAGTTGTAGAAATGTATTATAAAATTTAAGTGTAGCCTTTAAAACCAAAACAGACTTCCTTCAGTGGGTGAAAAAAAATCTCAAATTTTGATATGAAGTTATGACAATCTGCAGAATTGTCATACAGTGCATTAATTTATGCTCCGCTCTTTCAGTCATTTTTACCTTAACAATGCCATTCATATCAATTACTTCATATCAATAAAAATGGAAATAAATAGTATTAAGTATTATGGAACACCGATTTGAATCTAAACTAAATTAGTAGTTAAATGGTTTTATGTAGCAGTAGTTTTCTGTGTAAGTTAAAACTTTGACATAAAACTGAAATTGTGATTTATATTTTTAGCATATTGCCCACCCCTACTTCACCTTTACAATATAAGAATGAACACAACGGCCCTATAGTACGTCTTGAATGATTGTATTAAAAGCTATACCCTTAAATACCCTGTCTGCGTCCACACAGTCTATAGAGCTGTAGTGAATGAGAGAGGCGCACCTGTTTGCCACTGTGGATCCGGTTCTTGCGGAGGACAGGTGTGCTGCCGGTCGTCACCCACACTCCAGCTAATGTGTTACTGTAAACCTCATTCTCCTCGATCACACCCTGGCCCTTTTCATGCTACAACACATATCCGCAGAGGTTAAAATAAGGTACAACATTACATGACATGATTAGATAAAGCTAAGGATGCATAGATAAACAGTATTGGCTCAAAATAGGTATTCGTATGAAGGATCTTTAGATAATATGTAGGCCTTATGGTGACAGGAGTTTGTATGGAATAATAAATACATTTGGTCACACTTTATTTTACATTATCCCTTAGTACACTTTATATACCCCCATTAAGTACAATGTAATAAATTGTGTAATAAACTGGAATAACATGCAATTACATACATACATAATGGTTAGGGTTAAGGTTAGTTACAATGTAGTTACATGTTATTACAGTTTGTTCCACAGTGTATTGTATTTAATGAGGTAGATACAATGTAGTTAAGGGGTTATGTAAAGTGTTCCATTACATTTAAAGCCGTTATTAGATTTCTTCTAAACATGTTTACAAAATAACGGTTTCTGCCAAATTGTAATTGAAATATTAACGTTGGTATCAGCCAAGAAAATTAATATCAGTGCATCCCTACTAAATTGAAGTGCATCAACACATGAAGGAGGCTCATTTATCTTACGAAACCAATAATAAAATAATGCTTGAAGATGCCTAGCTGTCAGAATAGACTGCAAGAAAATGTAATTCGGGATGCCCAACATTGATTTTTTTTTGTGTAGCCAGTAAATGCAATGTTTGTTGCATTTATAAAACAAGTGCTGTACAACATCAACAATGCATAACTGGAAACAGCTGGTGCAAATTAATGCTAGCTTTGTTGACAAAAAGGTTTGACATGCTTTGCTAATAGTACGGGGGCTATGTTGCAATTTAGTGTAATTACAATCTGAGTACAATTTGAACCTCTTCTTGCAATGAAAGACTCAACCTAATCTGACCCAAACTGTTAATAAAATGAAACAGAAATCAAGAACACATATAGCTATTATAATTTATATTTTATAATGCTGCATTATTTACCACATAGATGCCGCCATGTTGCCCGTCATGGATCTTGTTGTGCCGGACGATGGGGCAGCTGTTGGTTCGGATCTGGATTCCCGCCAAAGCGTTACCATAGATATCGTTACTCTCTATAAGGCCCCGCCCATCTCCAAATATGTACACGCCTCCTTGGTTACCGTTAAAAATTGCGTTCGCCCTGGAAAGCAAAAAATGATAATTTTCAGCACCACTTGGTATAGTCTTTTGGGTAGCTATTTCTTTACAGCTTGGTAATAATGTGGTAATGGTGTGGTAATAAACGAGTAATAAACATGAAACAATGTTGTGTAATTATGGTTAAATTTCAAGTAATTTCTATGTAATTACCTACCCTAATCATATATACCCATAATTACTTGGTTATTCCATATTATACTTATATCTTGTTACCATGCTGAATACATTGAATGGATTTACAATTGTAATTACATAGAAACTACTTGATAACTAACCATAATTACTATATGATTACCTGCTTATTACCACACTATTACCATATAATTACCATGGTGTAAAGTGTTTTTTTCTGTCTTGGTCTATCATTGCAGTCTTTACCGTATCGTAGGGTCACTATTTGATGTGATCCACACTCCAGCGAAGTTATTAGCGTAGATTTTATTTTCTATAAACTGCCCCCGGCCCTTCTCATGGACGTAAATGCCCCCGGTCTGTCCATGGTGGATCTCACACCTCACCACGGTTGGGTTGGCGTACGCCTTCACCTCGAAACCAGCGATACGGTTTCTATGAATGTTACAGTTCTCAAAGTAACCCTGGAAGAAACAAATGAAAGCAGTCATATAGTAGTCAAAACTAGACCCAGGCTGTTGTAAACGACAGCAAATGTATATCGGCGAAACGCCCCATGCGTCTGCGGCAACTGCTATAACACCGACGGCCTTCTTGATCGGAGAAGGTGGTGGAAGCGTGGCTGCCATTCTGCGCCTACGGCTCCTTCTGACCACCACAGTCATACAGCACACTAACACACTCAGTCATAGGCAAGGTGGGTTAAGTGTCTTACCCAGGGACACAACAACAGTATACGCTTGGGGGCGATTCGAACTGGCAACCCTCCTGTTGCTGGTTGAACACTTACCCACTGTGCCACTGCCACCTTGATTTGTCTGGATGTTTGTGAAGGATTTCCCTAAAACTACATTCTTCAGTCAGTCCCTAGGTGGCGCTGTTGAGGTAACTGGCATCATATTATTCGGGTGTGTTCGGTGGTGGGGAGTGATACATAGTTTTTGGTTTGACCCTAATCGGGCAAAGTATGTGCAAGTTAGAGGCTATCAAATGTACTTGACTCGCCAAATTCAATCAAATATGGCTGACTTCCTGTTTGTCTGTTTGAAAGTGATCGGGCAATTTGTTTTTGAGTTATCACGGTCACACGGCCAATCTGCGGACGCGGACGATCATGAAACCATAATATCGCCGAACGCGATTCTCGCGTTTCGCCGATATAATCAACAACTTCCAAACAGAACTCTAAGGTGTTCTTTTTTATACTTACTATTTGAGCGATCAGCTGGGAGGCTTCTGTCTGTCCATTCACCGGGAGAATACTCAAACCCAGATCAAAAACCACAAACTTCTGGACGGCTGAGAAGTACTGCTCACTGAGTCTAGTGTTCTCAACCACCACGATCCCCTGGAAACTGCTGCCAGCCTGAGATAAAACAATGACAATTTATATCAGATAAATCATTATTATTAACTACTAGTTTAGTGTCTAGTTTAGTGGCTAGTTTAGTGGCTATAGGGCTGTGCAATTAATCTAATTTCAATTACAATTTCAATTATATTAACATTTACATGCTATTTTGTACTTTGTGTTTATTAATGTGCATTGTCCCTTTCAAATAAATAAATAAATAAATAAGCTTATCCGCCAGTCTATTAAGATTTGCTTTAGATCCATATCATCCAAGTCACACAGGTAAAACCATTACTTAAACCAGTTTTCCAACACAGTGTTAAAACAGTCATAGATAACAGACTAAAAACATAGTTCATACAATAAGCTTTTCCATAAGACGACAAACAACAAACAGCTCAAAAACATATAGTAAACATAAACAAACACTGGGTTGTCTCAGTGGATTAGATGGTGGCATGTCAGCTTTAAGTCACAGAAGAGAAAACAGCAGTCTCCCTCTTAAACAGTCTCTTATCTAATAAGCATGCTGTACAAGTCACCTGCGGCTGCTGCTCCCCAAATATTCATATAATGCAGTCATAGTGTAATTTTGCCACCAAATAAAAATAACCACTTTCATCTTTAGCTTGTCAAATGGATAATTATTATTCATGTAGTTGTTTTTTTCTCTGGGTATTTGGAGAAGTTATAAATGTGGAAATAACATTTTGTAAACATGATGCAATGCTCACATCCTTGCTAATGATCTGGCTCTAACATAGTTAGAACATAACTTAGTATTGCATTCATGCCGTTCTGTGTATGAAGTACACAATTTTAATCAGCATTTAACACCGTAGGCAATGAAAGGACTAAACTTTCCAGAGTGGAGCACTACAAGTAGATAAAATGGTTCTATGTATCTGCTGTCACAATGGACATGTAATTTGTAGCTAAATCGGGTGTATTATCATAATCACTGACATTGCAGTTCAACATACAATACCCAGATATATCAATTGTGCTATACACACTTGCTTTGCCAAATATATTTTTTCACACATACAGTCCTACTAGAAGCTGCAGAGCAATATTTCTTTTATTTACACAACACTGACGCTGCATATCTAATGTGCATCAACACTGAACCTCTTTGGCTGAGTGCATGTTGTATGATTACAGAAGACAGCTGTGATTTATTGCTTTCAGGGCATCATCCTGTGGCTCTATCCTCAGCCATCCACCTGCAGCTGAATGAGAAGACAGCCAAAAGCACCTTCTATCTCCCCAGTGTAGGACATTATAGGACACAACATCTGCAGCCTTCTTATACTTGCCGATATTCCTCCCCCCCCCAACCCAGGAAGTGCTCCGGGCATCACCAAAACATACTTTCTCCATGATAATTAATACCGCAGCAGGTTGGGATAGGGCGTTTTCTTGGCAGATTACGATGTGTAGGCACTTTCCCAAGAGACCACATACGGAATCATTCACTCCGCATGATAGCGACACTGAACATCTTCGTGCCCAAAAAAGCCAGGAGGGGCCAAGGTGTCTGGGGCGGACAGGGAGGGGGGGCTCGGCCTATGAAAGCTGTTTCCATAGCGATCCAAATATTGCGGTTGCTGTATGAAATCCGAGCCGAGATGGGAGATAGGTTCCAAAAGGCAGTCAATCATTTAACAAAGGAGGAAATGGGGAATGAGCCTTTACCGCTCCTCCACAAGTAATATAACAGTCACAGCCACTTGGTAAAGATGAAGTGTTATCATTACATGGCACACTGTAAAACATGACAAGTAAATTCAACTCAGACATATTGGGGAAACTGCTTGCACCAAATCATTTACATTATTTTATTTCAAATATGTTCTGGTCATTTCTTTTGTGTGTCTAGAAAGGCTACTGCTTTTTTATTGGTATTTTTTTATTTTAATTTATTTACAACTGATTTACAGTCAAAGATTGTGTAATTTGGCCTTTTGATATCAACTGGATACACTGTAAAAACTGGCAAGTAAATTAAACTCTAACAAATTGGGGAAACCGATTGCACCAAATCACTTTGAATTATTTCTGTTCTGGACATTTCTTTTGTGTGTCTAGGAAGGCTACTAATTGCTTTTTTTGTTAGTTGTTTTATTTTAGTTTATTTTATTTACGTATATAAATGATTGTCTAATTTGGCATTTCAATGTAAACTGGATAATTATTTGGCATTGACTTTACTATATTTGTCACACACTTAAACTCAACACTCAGTTCATACATTTCTTTCAATGGGGAAAAAGGCTAAATTAAGTAAAAATAACTACTTTCTGTTAGTACTATGAACTATTGAATTTCACAGTGTAATTATTTGACATTGACTGTACTATATTTGTCACACACTTAAAACTCAACACTTAATCCACACAATTCGCTGTCTACTTAATGGTAAAAAGCTAAGTTAAAATAACCACTTTATTTTAGTAATATGAACTATTGGGTTTTGCAGTGCAGCATTGTGGGTTTCAGGGAGATGTGAATGTGTATAATTGTCAGCTTATACATAAACGGATAGTAGCCATAGAAATGAGCGACATGATTTCACTGTTTCACCCTTTCTCCAATTTAATTATGGATTCATTTAGCTGGAAAGATTACACACAGATTTGCGATAATGAGGAGCATACACGGAGCACTACACAGTTTGGATGAAGATGTAATGGAACAAAACTGAAAGCTAAAAGACATGGATCGTGTTGTACACACTCTACCTCCCAAACACCTTGAAGGTTCTCTTAATAATGCTGTGATTTAGTCTTTGCTGAGCCTTTTCAATAATTGTGAAAAAGGCTCAGCAAAGACTACATTTAAAACAACAACAAAACCTGATAGTGACATTCTGACAGTCCATTACACTTGCACTTGCACTTGCAATGACAAATAAAGCTTCTGAATCTGCTATGTATTTTCAAAAAGATATATATCAGATTGTGATGATGATAGAATAATGCTCACTTAACCTAGTGTGTGTTCAGCTAGCCACACTGTTTCTACACATTGCATCTTATTTCACCACATTTGATCTTGTTTTATCATTCTGTTGGATATGTTTTTGTTTGATCCATTTTTCTTATTTCTACTGTGAATCACAGGTTAGAAAATAGATGTATTTGAAGATGAATTCTAGGTAAACTGTGAACAATGCCCAGTGAGTCATGGCTGTATTTTTTATTCTGTTTGTTGATAAACCTTAGAGAGTCATGATGAGGCAATCTCAAGTCATAGTTTTTACTGAGAGCCCCACATAGTCCAAATGGCACAGCGGGTGGTGAGGGAAATGATTCAAGTTGGCAATTTTTGTTTGAATGTGATCCCAAAAAACTTTCCTCCATCCAACTTTATCTTCAGTATCATATTTTTCCACTATCTTTATGTCTTTATCTCTAAAACATCAAACATGGGATGTCCATCTGTCAATTTTGACTTTTCTCAGAA
>JAVQKG010162682.1:0-11570 GCA_036025885.1 Hypseleotris bucephala
AAAAGCTAGCGGTAACTTTGGTAAAAAGGGTGGAAATAAGCCCATACTCCGATTAAGGTGTTTACATGGCACAATAATGCGATTATGATGGAAGTACTCCAGCTGTCAGAATGCGATTAAAGCTTACTCTGATTATGACCTTACTCTGATTAAGGTACGTGTTTACATGACACATCATAATCAAGTATGAGCATACTCCCATTATGATCGGAGGATTCTATGACCATGTAAACGCAGTCATTTACAGATGACATTCTTCTAAAATTAAAACTTTTTTTTTTACTTAACGCGCAGTAGGTAAGCGGTCGCCCAAGAGCCAGAGGGTTGCTGGTTCAAATCCCCGCCCAAGGATATACTGTACTGTCGTTGTGTTCCTGGGCAAGACACTTAACCTTGTTTCCTATGAATGAATGTGTTATTATGACTGTGGTGGTCAGGAGGGGCCGTAGGTGTAGAATGGTAGCTACACTTCTGCCACTGAGTATGACTGGGAGTGTCTTTTAGTGTCCAGAAAAGAACTATATCAGACACATGCATTATTATTTTGTTGGTGGTTGCATGCGATCACAAAAACACCAAGATCTACCTCAAGGAAAACTACATCACAATATAGGCCTAGTTACAGAAAGCCACAATGCTCGTCATAACTGCCCGCTCCTCCAGCTATCTACCTGCTATCATCAAGTAGCTCACCTAAAACCCCAAAATATCATTCATACCATCATTTTCCATTCCCATTTATCTCCACATCCAATCTCTCCATTTCTATTCCAATCAGCTCGTCTCCCCTATGACCTGGATGAAGGCAGAGGCCAAAGACTGAGCATGTGTGCCCCCAGGCTCTGCTGCTCTCTGTGCTATCCTCTATGGAAGAAAACACAGAGCAAATTAGAGTTGAAAATACAACAGGGACAGATGCCAGCCTTTGCCCATTAAGCCCCCATCCCCCACCCTCCTCCTCCTCCACCACCCCTCCACTCCCTCCATCATACCGAGCAGACAACAGAATGCGCCGCTAAGGTCACTTTGACAAACTTTGGACTTGGAGGAAAACAAGGCGAGATGATACAGTTGCAACATAGAAATAAAATGGAAAGAATTTGGAGAGTATTGACCTCCGCAAATTATTATTACTATTTTCTGGGAACATTTTCATCCAAATCAGTGCAGTATCTTTTTCAAAGTTGCTAAAAGATTCTTCATTGTATTGGTTCACACCAAAAATCCAATCAGTTGGTCCTTGTGTCATTTCTGACCTTTCCTAAAAAATTTGATCCAAATCGGTGCTATACTTTTTTGAGTAAAGTTGCTAAGAGATGCCATTCTTTAAAAAAATCCTGGATCCAAAAGCTAACCTGGATCACTCCCAAAATATAACTAATTTGTGTCATTCCTGACCCTTCCATTTGTACAAAAGCTGAAGAATAGGGCACTCTATAGATGGCATGTAATCTAATATTTAAGACATTTAGAGCTTTTCTAGGCACTCAAAGCACTATTGCGTTAATTTATAATTCACACCACAGTCATGCCAGTTGTGATAAGCTATTTAGGGAGGTGTCTTGCCCAAGGACACAATGGCAGTATAAACCACAAAAATAGAAAAACAAAATTCTAGAAAGATGCTCTCATTGGCTGTTTGGACAGACAGAAAGACATAGCAACCATACCAATCAAAGAAGGCAAGGTAAATGTCTTGCCAAAGGACACAATGGCAGTCTAAACCACTTATCTTTACAAAAATATACAGATTTTTTCTAGAAGGTTGCAAGTTGTGGATGACCTCATTGACTATTTTGTCTACTCAACTTGTAAACTTAAGGCTAAACATTTACGATGCGCTCTAAACTTTAGCTCGATTGTACATTTTGAACATAGTAGCTACTACCCTTTT
This sequence comes from Hypseleotris bucephala, assembly GCA_036025885.1. Taxonomy (NCBI): domain Eukaryota; kingdom Metazoa; phylum Chordata; class Actinopteri; order Gobiiformes; family Eleotridae; genus Hypseleotris; species Hypseleotris bucephala. The sequence continues at coordinate 1,895 of JAVQKG010162682.1, forward strand.
GTGGCTACATTAATCCATACTACAAATGGACTATAACACAAACAATCTCTACACTGTTTTCTCTCCTCTTCCCAGCCTTTGTCGCTAATGCTACTTCAATGAGAAGCACTACGATATGTACCAAAACCAGTGCACCCAATGAGCTACAATTACCTGTAAATACCCCACACCGTTCATTAGCAGCACTCTAAATGGACCTTGGATGATGTACGCTACGGTGGATTCAAACAAAATGAATTTAATTTTCGTCGGCGGACACAGTACCATCTTCTTTTTAGAGCCGTAGCTATTTAATCATGTCCCCTAGCCTTTCATTTCGCTCCATCTCTTTCTGTGGCTAACCCTCTCTTCATAATAAGCCAACAATAGCGGTGCTAGCATGAGGCCGGTCTAAACACTGTTGACACACGCTGCGTCTCTGTGTGGCCCACCGCAGTATCCCGCCTCTCCAGGACTCAGGGCGCTAAAGCTAGTTTCTCGCCCCGGCTTTAATTACAGGCTAATTGGTCGCACTAACGAAGGGGAACATGGCCTGGGAGCATGCATGGTGTGTGTTTGTGTATATGTGTGTCCGTAAGTGTGTTTATGTTATTGTGTGTTTGTACAGTATGCGCATGTGTGTCTATATGCTGTGTGTTTGTGTGTGAATGTGTGATTGTATACATGTTGTGTGTTTGTCTGTAGATGCGTGAGTGTGTGTGTGAATGCGTCTGTGTGTGTTTGTGTACATGTGTATACAGGTGTGTATGTGTATTAGGTGTGTGTAATAATGTATGCATGTTGTGTTTGTCTGTATGTGTGTTTGTGTCCATATGTGTGTGTATGCGTGTTTGTCTTTGTGTGGGTTAGGAGTGAGTGTGTGTACATGTGTGTGTTTGTGCATACATTTTGTGTGTTTTTGTGTGTTGGCATTATGTGTGTTAGACTTTACATGTGTGTAAATAGTGTGTTTGTGGACCTGTTGTGTGTCTGTGTGCGCATGTTGACATGTTTGTGTGTACATGTGTGTGCTAGTATATATTTGTGTACTTGACAGGGCATCAGAGAGAAAGCCTATATAAACATACTGTGAGCTCCTGTCATGTGTTGTTCTTCCCTACAGACCCTACAGTCTCCACTTTGATACACACCTCTGGACCTGTATTCACTATCAATACATCTACATGACACCATAATCCATTTACTGTGTAGTACTCAACTGACTAAACCTCACATTTATTACGGAAGCTAGGTTGGCCAGGTACTAAGGTAAATGTATACTTTATCATCTGTCATCTGTCATCTGCATGTAACTAATCAAGCCCCCCTGGGGAAATTTGTCAGAGGCAGTGGGCAACTGCAGGGTAGCGCCCCGGGACTAGATGTCTTGTGCCAGGATCTTAGTCAGGATGTACCTAGCTGGAAAGTACTCAGCTACCTGGTCCAGGAATTAATTCAATGTATGATTTTAGATTTGACAATGGAAGAACTTTTGACCATTTTTACCATTTCTTGGGGTAAAAAACAAAACAAAAAAAGGTAAGGGTTGTTAATCCAATCCCCTACTAGTTTTTACCTACTCATGAACCTAACATTATAAGTTCAGTTGACATAGCCAATAGCATAGCACAGTAATATAGGGTATAAAGTTGTTTGAGACTTGACAGACCAATCACAGAGCAGATTTATATATAAGCCCCATATATAAGAGTCTATTATAGAAAATTATGTTGATAAGTTTAAACACTTTTTAAAATAAAAAATAAAAATAACATAACAACTGAAAAGCGTATTTTTTCTAAATGTCTCGGTTATATTGAGGCACGTGAAGACAGCCAGTGTAACAGTTAAAGGTGTAGTCTGTAACTTTCTTTAACTATGAAAAGATTCAAAATAAAAATTGAAAAATGTTTAAAACTGACTATCTGTCCCAGTTATACTGTATGATGTAAAGTTGGGTGTGTGTAATCAGTTGAGGCCAGGGAAGGGGCTACAAGGAAACTCAAATATGATTGGTCAAAGTAGCACCCCACCAACTGTAAACTGATGTTGTTGTAGAGGCCAGCGGAAGGACTAAAGTAAAATAATAAATATTACAGATTACCTACTTTACATTGTAGAAAAGTGTCAGATAAAGCATTTCCTCATTTTTTATTTTAGGAAAGTTACAGACTACACCTTTAAGTCTACTCCACGTTTGAATCCACCTTTGTTTCTAAGCCACTATGGAACCGTTAATTGCATATTCATTGTTTGACTTACATTCCTAACTATTCCTAGCTTACAACTAGTACCAGACATGTAGCTCTTGTACGCGTGTGTCTAATTCGTCTTTGGTCTCCTTTTTTGAAAACACACATTATTTCCTGGAGACATCTGAGTGAAGATTTGTTTCTCGAGGCGTGCGACTGCGGGAAGAAAGTGTGTCAAAACATTAGCAAACGCAGGTAAATCCTCGCAAGAGCTCTTTCAAGTGACGACGCGATGGCTAGCACGCTAACAACAAAGGCGCGTCAAGACTGGATGCCAAAACTACGGAGCTCCCTGCGTCTCATCTGGTGTAATAAATCTTTTTTCTCTTTCATTGGCTCAGCTGGGGTCCGGGAAACACAGAGAGAAGACTGAAGATTTGATACAGGAGTGAGGAAGAGGAGGAGGAGGAAGAGGAAGTTCTACCATCTGTCTTGAAGCTATGTCTTTGATTGCACCATATCCTTAAAGTCCAATTCAAACACAACAGCATAGTCTTTGGCATGTTTCATAGTTTGTTTTTCATATCAGAAGGGTTGACATTTGTAAAAGCTGACACATTCATTGAAATTGTGTCAATAAAATGAGAAAGATTAAACATGTTTGAATGATTTTGAGGTAAGTAGCTCCAGTTTAGGGCTGACAGCCTTTAGTACTTAGTTGACTAATCGGTCATTGAGGTCTTGAGGTATTTGTTGCATTGTATCAGTGTGTGGCTGGTCCAATGTTTTGCTTGATAACTTTTGTGTAACAGCAGTACTATTTGGTCCTTTTTTAGGATAAAATCTATTTAGTTTTATTTTCGTTTTTGACGCCTCCACTGCTGTTTGACCAACTTGATTATTATTTTCCTAGAGTTACAAATCTTTACTCAAGTGAGGGTACAGTGGCTTTAAAGCTGCACTAGGTAACATTTCCACATTTATAACCACGACAGAGGTGTTTTGTCTGATTTAAACCTGCTTTAATCTTTTATTGAGTCCTGGTTTAGACCCAATTTAGACCTGGCTTAGTCCTGCTTTTTGAAGTTTAGCTCTAGTAGAACAATGGTTTAGACCCAGTTTAGTCCTGGTTTTGATCTTGTTAGGATCTGCTTCTAGTTCTAGATTTAGTCCTGGTTTAGTCCTAATTTTGTAGTTCATTCAGTGATAATAAAAACTAATTGCCTTAAAAAAACTGACCTTTCATGTTGTTTTCCTTTAATGAGATAAGCTCCATTAGTGACAAAATGTTATTCATTAAGGCTTTGTCGTTAAGGAAACTTTAATGTTACTTTATTTGAAAGATACAACTTTTCCTGGTTTAGTTTATTTAGAGTCACCCATGTTCCCTAAACCTTCACTATCTCATTATTTAGATTGGTAATAATATAATATGTATAGTGTTAATAGGTAATAATGGGGTAATCATAGTCATTGAGGTTAATTACAATGTATTTTCTATGTAATTAATTACGTTTAGCCAACTACAGTCTCACAGGCTGAGGTCTGCATGTCCTCCCCATGTTACTGAGGGTTCTCTTCAGCTATCCAAACACATGTTTAAGGAGAAATGGTCAATCTAAAAGTGAATGAACATGATTGTGAACTGTCTGTCTCATAGCCCTGTGACTAATTATCTAGGGCCCATAGTTGCAGAGCTATGCTCCAGTGACTGGGTAGGGTTAGGGTTAGGGTTGGTAATGCACTCCACAGAAAAGACCTCACTGCCATGCCTGGGACTCAAACCAGGGACATTTCTTGCTGTGAAGTGACAGTAAGATTGAAATAAGAAACTAATTAAAATACTTCCAAATCTTTTGTAACTTAATTTACAGATGTCAAAGTAAATGTTCACCATACTTTACAGTCTTCAATGAGAGGGTACCATGTGTGAGATACAGTGCACATCTTTTACAGTCCCTTGGTGTTGGGCTGCAGTTTAGCTCAGTCGATAGAGCGTGCGGCCCATATTCAGAGCCTACAGTGCTCATACCGGTGTTGTGAGTTCGAACCCGGCTCACGACAGTTTGCCAAATGTCACTCCCCACTCTTCTCCCTGATTTCCTGTCAATCTACCGTCCTATCAAATAAAGCCGAAAGTGGCCAAAAATATAGAGGCTATTTAGAAAAGTCCCTTGGTGTTGACTTTACCAAACTGTGACACTAAATTACCCGTTGCGATTCGTATTGCAATCCCTGTCACTCTTTCTTAGACTACCAACCAACCCACATCCTAACTTTTACATATCTTGAAAATCACTGACCTTTTATGGCACTCCCCTCATCTGTCTGTGAGTATCCGCGTCTCACATATGGAAAACACACACTTTGGCTAACACTGCGTGGAAATAGCAAACCGCAGCCTGTCAACATCAAACAAATAAGAACTGGCCTTTTCCAAGCGCCCAAGTCCTTCAGCCGCGCAGCAGGGTGAGAGCGTGGGCTTCTATTAGAGCTTTGTGTGACATTGGGACATTTTCCTTTTGTGCAAATTATGAGCAGGGAGTAAACTGTTGCCATAGAGACTGTAGTTAGAGTGTAGTGTCGAGGACTAAGCAAACACAGCCAGGATCAGAAAAGTGCGCAGCTGCCACATACGTCCAGGACTTAGGAGAGCAAATAGAAGGGTTTTTCGGAAAAAGTACGGCGCTGGGAGGAAGGAGATTGGAGAATAAAAGGTGACAGTGTCTCAGAGTCCCCAACTGACCTGAAGTATTAGACGGAAAATACTAAAAAGGAAATAGGCAACAGGTGGATAGGCAGTGGGTACTAATAAAATGTGATTTGCAGAGTAGTTTTTTAAGATATTTTTTGGCTTTATTAATAGGACAGTAGATTGACAGGAAATCAGGGAGAAGAGTGGGGAGTGACATCTGGCAAATGGTCGTGAGCCAGATTCGAACTCACGACACTGAGGCTAGCTCTGATGGCTTTGCATATGGGCCATACGCTCTACCTACTGAGCTAAACAGCAGCCCAATTTGCAGAGTAGTTTTAGTGCCGTACTTTTACTTACTTAAGCAACATTGATAAAATGTAAACCTCTTTTTTGAATAAATGTCAATATTCCTCTAACTATGTATCTTATTACATTTATTTATTGTTTATTTGATAGAGACAGATCCAATAAACATAGATTAACATAGATACATTGTGAATAATCTAATGCATGTATCACAGTGTTTATAGCCATGGCTAATTTGCTAATTTGCTTCTTAATCAATATTTTTCTGTCTACATCAGGTCTAACAATACACACAAAATAAACATTACTTAGTACTTGAGATTTGTTCATGTTAAAACAATAATACTCTAGCTTGAGAACAATTTTGCTACTATACCCACCTCTGTAGATTGTACAGTATTTTTCAAGACAAAAAGGAAGGGCATTAGAAAGTAAGGGAATAGAGAACGACTTGTCTCTACATATAGTTGGAATACGCTTGCTCTAAACCAGGTCTAAATCAGGACTAAAATTTGAATCCATTATCAGAGCGCTAACTTGCAAAAAATACTTGAGTACTATAAGAAAGAGCACTGTACCACCAATCATCACAGTTTGAGAACCATTGCTGAATTACTTATACCTACCATGGAGCTCTTTGTGCTTCTAATTCTTCATTTGTCAAACATCTTGCTGTTCCAATCTGACCCAACCTGCATTAAAACAGGGCAAAACAAATGGCAAGGGAAGAGAGAATCCACTTACCTAGACCAAGTCTCAAATATAAAACCCCCTACCAGCAGAATTATTAGCAAAAGATATCTTAGTAAAACAACAAACAGCCCAAGTCTCTTTTTGCTTTTTGATACTTTTTGTATGGAGAAATCTGTATGGAGACCTCTTGCTGTCCCTAACTGACCCACTAAGTTATAACAGCACAGAAAAACACTTCAAAGATTGGTGCCCGGTGCCAGGCAACAGAATGGATAGGACACTAATTCTCCAGAAGGAATGGGACAGAGAGATAAAGTTTGCTTGCTCTAAACCAGGTCAAAATCACCACAAGAAAAAAGTACAGCCAAAAAAAAAGCCTAAGTATCATCAACGACCAGTTTGAGAACCAGTGACCTACCTATCATATGCTGGAGTAACACAAATATAAACATCTTTGCTAAAAAAAATGTGCCAGGTAGATAGGACACGAACTGTCAACTAACTACTATCTAGGGCACTAACTCTTCAGAAATAAAGTCAATGGCTCAATATAGCAAGGAACGGGACAGAGAGAAGTCACTCATCTTCTTTTATAGTTGGAGTGTATTCGGTCTAAACCAGGTCTAAATCAGGTCTAAATCATGTCTAAGGTCAGACTAGCAAAAGCCTCCCGAGTACCACCAGAAAGAGCCACCAGTCGTCCCATACCATAGATTGAAAACCACTGCCCTGTAGCCTGGCCAGCCGCAACTAACTCTATTTTTCTTATTCTTTACAAAGATGTTAGTCTGGTCAACTATTGCTAATAAGGATGTCGCGTTTGTATAAGTTTGTATATGACACAGGCAACAAAACAATGGAAATGTAAATGGCTTGTGATTGGTCTGTCTGCAAAACAATGAGAAATGATTAGCAATGAGCAATGGATTAGACCCAGGGCTGGCATACCAAGCTAACTGCCCAGACCATTGCTGGAGTAGTGTCCGTGGAGAAATCTTGCAGTCTCTAGCTGACCCGACTCGAGTTATAAAAGTGGCAAAAAACACTAAAAAGATGGGTGCTAGATGCCAGGCAACAGGATGGATAGGGCACTAATTCTCCAGAAATATAGTGAAGGGCACAAGATAGCAAGGGGACAGAGTAAGCCACTTATCTCTAAATATAGTTGGAAAGTGTCTGGGAACGAGGGGCCTCCTTGTCTCGTCTCACCCCCGTATACCCAGTGTTGGCCTCCGGTGACGGGCGCAACCGCAGACAGCCAATTCAATTCAATCTTGGTCTGATTGGAGGCAACATATCTGATTACCTCTCATAGCCACTCACACACACACACACACACACTTACACACACACAACACACAAGCTCAAATTGTGTTGTTTGTGCTTGAAGAATCCCCAGGGAAAGATATCCGAGTAAATGGCTGCGGTGATTGTGCCAGATAGACCGCGGATGTGTGCATAATATCCACACGGCGAGAAGATAATGTGTTTGCTAATCGCACACCAGAGATGCACACACACAAACATACACACACACAAAGGCTAGCAGCTGCATGGTTATAACCCTTAACCACTCTTTTCATGGTACGGGATGCCACAGTAAAGCCGCACACGAACTCAGACAATTGTGGCACCATTTTTCACAGTCATGGGGATAGTTTGGCGCGTTTGTTGACAGCTATAGAAGTTGTTAAAAGCGGAATGATAATATTTGAGTTCTCATCAAATGGAATGGACAGATATCAGTGAGTGTTTTCATGTGCAGTTATGTGTATGCAGTGGTGAATATAAGGCATTATTATGAACTACTGAATGAGTGGACAGTGTATTTTAGATAGTGCATTGTGTATTTACAGCTAAAGCCACTGTAAAAACCAATAGTTGTTGAGCTGGGCAAAAATACACTGCAAAGCCAAAAAATAAAAAGTCACCAACTGGATTTAACTAAGCAAATAGGTAAGAGCCTTCTGTAGTTGGTCAGGTCTAGGTTGAGCATTTTTATGTGGCCAAAGAATGAGGTCAGCTGACTACCTGAATGCTAAATGACCATCAATGGATTTTTTTCTTCCCTGACGTCAAGGGCTCAACTTGTGAAAGAGTGGTTCAGGGAGCATGGAATATCATTTTCACACACGGATTGGCCACAACAGAGTCCAGACCTTAACCCCATTGAGAGTTTCTGGGATGTGCTGGAGAAGGCTTTGCGCAGTGGTCCAATTCTCCCATCATCAATATAAAAAAATGGATGGAAATACATTTTGTGACATTGCAGAAGCTTATCGAAACAACAGTGTATGGATGTTGTAAAGCTAAAGGCAGTGCAACAAATCATCACTGTCTAACCTTTTTTTTTGGTGGCAAATTTTTCTGGCCAGGGAGTGTGCTAAAACCAAGTAAGTTACCATGAACCCATTAAATATAGGAAAAATATAGCATTGACAGGTATGTAAATGTATGTTATATATAACTGTGGTATTCAAGACATCATTCATTTTACTAACTTTCTTGTTGACATTAGCCTGGGCATTGATTGGCCAGACAAATCAAGGAGTTATGTTCATTTTGGATGACTCAACATATTGGCAGTAAGAGCAAAAGGCTGCAGCTATTTCAACAGTTGATATACTATTGATTGGGGAAAAAATCTATGGAACATTGAAGCTGTACATAAGTAAACTTCCAATTGCCTTCTGTCTAATGCTTAGTTTGATAAACTTATACTATGAACTTATACAGTATACTCAGTGGCCACTTTAATAGGTAAACATGTTTATCTGCTTTCCATCAGGCCAAGATTTAGCCGTGCACATTTGACAATCTGGAATGAAGAACAGTGGACTTGATAGCAAACGCTTTAATTAGACACCTGTCTCTTTAAGACTGGAACAAACCATGTGTGCCAGTTTTTTGCCCCACTTTATGACATCACTTATAGGTCAATCTGTTTTCAGCTCTTGGAGAGGACTACAGCTCAACATAATTAATAACTCTAACATACCTGCTGAAACAAAACATAACTATGTGTATGTGTTTGAGGTAGAAACAACATTACAACATGGTTAAAAGCTCAGAAAAGTCAATTTAGCATAATATAAGATCCTTAAGGTCTGAAGATCACTGAACACGCAAGGTGACAAAACCGGAGGGTCGCCGGTTCGAATCCCCGCCCGGGCGCATTCTGCCGCTGTGTGTCTGAGCAAGACACTTAATCGGCATTGCTGATGATTTAATGTGGTTGTGTGATTAGTGTGTGGTGGGGTTCGGAGGGGCCGTTGGCGCAGAATGGCAGCCACACTTCTGTCAGTGTGCCCCAGGGCAGCTGTGACTACAGAAATAGTTTACCACCAGAGTGTGTAAATGAAAAATGCAATTGTAAAGTGCTTTGGGTGTCTTGAAAAACGCTATATAAGTACATTATTATTATTATTAGGAAGCATTATTTTAGCAGTAAACACTAGGTACAAGGTGTACCTAATAAATTGACCAGCTTATACTTTGAGATTGACTGGAGTGGCTTACCAATAATCAATGTGGAAATTTTTCATCCTCTTCCTGACCCAAAGTGCAGACATTTTCTTGATTAAATAAGGTGCGGTAAGTGGCAGGAGGGATAGAAAAGCACTAAGCTCTAATCTTGTGGCTTTAGTGTGGATTAATAAAGACTACACACTTCCAAGAGTCAAGACATGGCTTATTCTCAGAGGTAGAACGTAGTCAGCTAATGTTATTCGCTTCAGGTCATGTAAATGCTAAAAATCAAAGGTTATCTCCAACTGTCGCCATAATTCAATAAAGCCGATTCAAAAAT
>JAVQKG010162763.1:0-10284 GCA_036025885.1 Hypseleotris bucephala
GGCATTTCGTTTTTGAGTTATCGCGGTCACACGGCCAATCTGCGGACGCGGACGCGGATGCGGACGGACATGAAACCATAATATCGCCGAACGCATTGCGTTCCGCCGATATAATAAAATGGTGCCCTAATTGTGCAGTAATCATTCAAACACAAAAACATATTTAATTGTCTGTGTTTACTTAAGTAGATTAACTCAATGATCAACTCACATGGACTATTTCACAATTCAAGATAGTATGCTTTTTCTATTGCAAAAAATACTTCAACTTTAATCCACACATTTTAGATTGTATTTGATATTACATAATAAATAGTATAAATCTAAAATTTCTATGTTAGTTGAATGCATATATTTCTAGTTGGACCGATTTGCTTAGTAAATTGAGACAATGAAAGACTTGTGGTTAAGAAGTACTTGAGGAGTCCTGGTTTAGACATGGTTGAGAACTGGCTTAGTCCTGGTTCAGATCTGCATTCTGCATTATTCACTTGCAAGCAAATCACAAAGATAGCTTGAAATGCAACAATTAAAAGCCAGATTGAAATTCCATTCGCTTGCAATCACTCACACACTGGTGGTAAGCTATCCATGAAGCCACAGCTGTCCTCGGGCAAACTGATGGAGATGTGGCAGCCATACCACATGAGCAACTTCTCCGACCACCACCAAACACACTAGAACATCAACTAAGAAATTCAGATTGGCCTCGTTTGTCCTGCCATTGTGCCCTTAGACAAGCCACTTCCCCGTCATCGTATGAAAGTGATAGTACGACTGTGTTGCAAAGTAGCATTCAAAAGGACTTCCTGTGTGTTGTCACCCCAAGCTGAACATCTGCAATAAGATCTCCAATCGAATCGTAATGTTATTTTTGCTAGCTTTGTGATTATCATCTGCTATGACAAGGACAGTGGCTTGGAGTGGGGGGTGCAAATCCTGCTCTGGGACATCCCTGGAGGGTACAGTCCTGATTCAGACCACCTCATGTCCCCAATGCCCACCCTTTTGTTGGGGGAAAAAAATTGAGGGCATCTGGGGAGGTGGGCGCGGGTCACCCAGATTACGCATAATCATACGGCCTATTTAGCCACAACACCAAACCGCTGACGACCCTAACCGTTCACTGATGCTAACCACTACACCATATTATTTTATATGGTCACGTGGCGCCATAGTTGTTCATGTGACATTCAACGATGGACCAATAGCGTGCCACGGTTCGGCCTGGGCAGAGCAAAAGAAGAGGGGAAAAAATACATTTGCCTTTGAGAATTTTTAGTATTGCATCGGCGAAAGTGGTCGACAGCTACCCTACCCTGCTACACCGCCACACCAAGGTAAAATTTCGAATACAATATCTGGGCTTGTTTCCATGATTTTTAGTAAAAAAACTATAAATTTTTATAATGTTCAAAATGAAACTTGTCGACGCATGTTTTGGTAATGATGCGTTATCTAATTCAGTTATTTTGAGACGATCGCGGTAGTTGTAGAAGTTGTCCGTACAAGGTGGCTTCACGCGGAGAAGACATGCGTTCGTTTTCCCAAGAGAATTGTCAATTTTCCACTCAATCGATTTCTGTTTTGCCATTGTCCTGATTAGCTTGGGGTGTTCATTGTCTTTGTTAAGGCATGAGTGAGTTTATTGTCCCCGAACTTAAAAATCAAAATTGAGAAAATTCCGTAGAATGTTCTGATGGAATGTATTGCAGAGTGTGTAGCGAGGGATTTTTTTATTCAGGATTTCGCGGGATTGGTTTGTCTTCTTTGGATTCTCAATTATTCCAATTAACGTCATAATATTAGCACTAATTATGGCCTACTGGACACTGAATGGCCATGGCATGCTTTGTCAACGACTAAGCTAATCATCGCGGTTAGCATGAGAAGCAACGAAAATATAAAAAAAGTGAAAGTGAAGCTTGATTTTTTGTTGCTAGCTAACATTGGTGATTGTTTTACTTTGTTGTGAACAAAAACAATGCTAGCTGAACCTCCGTTTGGGCATCACCATTTGCCGCCTGTGTTGAAAGCCATGACTTTGTGACAAGCAGTGATCTCACATTACAAATTGTGGCAAATCTAAAATGGCCGACTTAACGCTGGGCTTGTGCGACAACATGGTGTGCACTGCATGCTAACCCCCCGCCCCCACACTGCATGTCATTTTCAACCGTGAACAAATGTGGTCAATTTTAAGCTAGGAGTTTAGTTTTGTTGTTTTGTGGGTGTGAGTTGCAGTAGTGGCCACAGTTGTGATTGTGATTTGGGTTGAGGCATCACGAGGCAGGGGGAGTTGATGTGGTGTGACAGCTCTTGAGAGCATTGTCTTAGCGGCGTAGAAGAGGGCCGTCCGGGTAAATGCGACCCCCACAACTCTCCCCGTGTACAACAAAAGCCAGTGCCAGACGTGACCAGGGCTGCTCATACACCGGCCAAACGCAAAGAAACTTCTCTGGACTTCAGTTCACTGCACAGCCAGTGGTTTTGACAAGCCTTCACAACCAATTATCAGAAGCCATCCTTGTAGAGTGTGCCACACACACTCAAGGATCTTTCTGAACCAATTACTGAAGACCTCAGAGGTTACAGTCATTTGACCAAGGACTAAAATATTTCGAGTGTAAAATTTTGGAATATTGAAAAATCTCTTAACAAAATATGAATCATTGTGAGATGGGATCTCGGCTCCCTCTGCATCTCTTATTCTACATAGCTGTAACAGTATTAGTAATAAACGTACCTTCAAGAAAAGCATAGTTGATTTGTAGTAAGAGAACATTTGAGTACTGTATTTTGAAATGCAACACATGCCCCAAGACATGTTGGATGTGGATATTTTAAGTTACCACTATCTAAACAAGAACCAAACTAAGACTGAACAAGGTCTAAACCTAAACTGGTTTATTGTTGATGTTGATTTTCCAGTCGTTGTGCAGATGTTGATAATGTCTCATTTGTGAGGTAGAATCACTCAGGAGATTGGTAATGAAAGCATGTGGTCCATCCAGGTCACCTCCTGGGCTCCCCTTCTGCTGCCCCACATCTACACATCCACACTTTGTTCAACCTTAACTAGAGCACAAACGTACATCAGACAGACCCCCGCCCACCACATGCACCCCGTTCTTCAAAGGTACATCATTAGCCTCAGTCTAGTTGGTGCAGACAGCTTTATTGAGCAGGGTTGTGCTCTAGGGTTGCATGATACAAGATAACTACCAAAAAGCCTGGACTATTTTTGAACATCTCCTTGATATAAAATGAAATTATGAAGAAAGAGGGTATTCTGCAGTAACCTGCATTCATACATTTAGACTAAAAATCTAAACAATGGCTGATTTTCAAGTTCAGGAGTAACTGCCCTATGCATTATATTTCACAGTGATGAAAATACCTTTTTTCCTCCTTCTGACCCTTGTCTGGAGTTAGTATCTCTGGCCATATGTTGGAATCTACACCAAAAACTAATTTCTTTCTGTTTTTGTTATTGACACTGAATAAAAAATGACTTAAGACATTATTTGACACACAGCAAACACACCAGTTTACAAAATAATACAAGCAAAAATATATCTGTCATATCTAAGTATAATGGAATGGAATTCACTTTTTGAAACTCGGAAACTCATACCTTTTCATCTTAGTTTGGTTAAAAACATGTAGACTGAGATTGCATGTAAAAATCACAGTCTAGAAATTAAGATGCCACAATAGCTAATATCTAAAATTTGTGTGTATGTGATTATTTGCAGCTTACTCAAATAGTCTGTTGCTGAAAAATAAATTCTGACTAAGGCTTGATCACGTCTTAAACATAGATGACATAACTCAAACACAGTGAGCCGTGAATTGATTTGCGGTGCCCGGAACAGATATGTTATCATTGTGTTTGGTACTGATTCAAAGATTTCCCTCTTTCCTCATAATAACAGATCTGTAGACACTGGATTATGTTGAACAGATGACAGCGGCTTTCCTCTAGATTATACCACACTGGTCCATTTAATCATTCCTCTTCACTATCTCTCTTCTCCCCGAGTCAGGCAGATACAACACGTTAGCAGGGCTGTGATGATATGCATATAGTTATGATATGATAACATGCACTGGCCTACATTCAGTAAACCGCATACGCAAGTATCCATGTTAGCATAAATATATTTGCAATCGTGGTGACAGGGATTTAGAGTGATGATCCAAATGTCTATGCAATATGACAAGTAACTGTATAACGTTAAAATATATTTTCTTTTAAAAACTGCTCTTGCAACCTTTTCCTTCTCCTCTCAGCCTCTGACATTATCTACAATCCCATCCCACTGTCTCACACATAAAGCACACACTGCCCTTGTTAACAAACCAGGAAGTATAAGAACAGTCTCGAGTTGGCTTTTAATACTTTTAGGTTTTAGATATAGATGCGAGAACAAGATATTTCTCAATTGTTACAGTGACAGTGCAAGAAATGGCAGTAAACACCGTTCCTTCTCCACAGTAAGCAGAAGTGTTAACTACTTGTTCCCCAGAACCATGGCTGTGTTACCATGATTCTGGGGTATTAGTTTTACTAGATACATTTGCAAACTAGAAAACCTGGGCCAATGTACTTTTTAAACAGCGAACAATATTAAAATAAATTGTAACACTTTCCCCCATGTTCACTATGCTTGCACACACAGTTTAGCATAATTTTAGCTTCATAGGACAAGGCATACTGTATTAGTGTGCTGTTAGCTTTGGAACTTTCAACTCCTTTCAAACTATTTTAGTAAGCCACATGGATTGTGGTCCAATATATATATATATTTTTTTTTTTACAAAAGTGCATATAAATTCAAAATATGATCCAACTTCTCCCCCATGTTCACTATGCTTGCGTGCACAGTTTAGCATAACTCTATGTTATCTTCATTATTAGCGTGCCGTTAGCTTTGGAACTTTCAACTCCTTTCAAACTATTTTAGTAAGCCTTTTGATTTTCTCCACTGTCATGCTAGCACAGTAACTCAACGGCCCGCAGGTCTCTCCAGTTGGGGCTAGTGTCAAAGACTGGACCACTCTACATCCACTTCGGGGCAAGTCCTAGGTTTTAATGCTCCCTGTTTTCTTCAAAGAATCAAGTGCACTTTAAAACCATCAGCCCTTAGCGTTCTCCTTTCAATCTGTACTTTAGCTTACAGGCCAGAGAGTGCGCTGAAAGGGCGGCCATTTTCGTTGTCAAAATGAGACCTTACATTGAAGAGCACTAGCCTTTTCTTTGGTTTGTAGATACATCTATACGTGTGGGGGTAGAATGAGAGCCATTTTGTGCAGTGCGTGGTCCAGCCAAGCGTAAAGCGTGATTAATTCAATATCGGCTGTAGAGGAGGAGTATGACCCACTTTCCACTCAGACGTCAGAAAATTCCCGACCGTCCCTATCCGTGATCCACTGTGGGCTTGCATCGGAACAACTTTTCACTGATTAGGAAAGACAACGTCACCAAAAACAAGCACTGGACTTCAGCTTAACTGTACCGGGGACTTTTGTCACTCGCACCAATCTGTCACACCTAATATAGTTCCAACTATTCAAAGATATTAAGACTGCTTTAACTTTACAACTTTATGATACAGTGACTATCTAGACACATACTGTAGTGGTAACTTACCTTTATAGCCACAGCAGCAATAGGGGAAACTTACGAAGATGTGGCACCCATACCACTCGACCACCAAACTCAATCACTATTACATTTAAATTACTTCTACGTCTTGTCCAAAGACACCACAGCTGAATGAACTGGCCAAAGCAGGAATCAAACCGTAACCTACTTTACCACTACTGCCTCCTCTTTCATATTTTTGGTATCGTTTATCTGTCTCCAAGCAACAAAAACTACCGAATGGTTTGAATGAAATTTTCATGGAAGATCAGGAATGGCACAAGGAACAATTGGATCCAGGATTTTTTTTATAAACAGCAGCCTTGGCAGAGGTCTGTGCTCTCTGAGTGCTGTCTAGTTTAAAATAAATTTATACTGCAAGTACTACAATCTACATACTATTTGGCTTAGAGTGTGCCCAATCCTCAGTAATAATTTGCCGCTTTCCATATTTCTGACCTTTCTCAAAGATTTTATCAAAATCCATCTAACATTTGGAGTTATGCTGGTAATTTCTTCCATCACTATGACCTTTAATAAATAGTACATACAGATTTTATTGGGACACAGTACAGTTAGATATGCTTTGATAATTATTGTAAGTCTTTCTATAATACGTAAGGGCTGCACAATATGAGAAAAACATTTGATATTTGATATTTTTGTGTTGTTAAATTATTCTGAAATAGTTTCTTTACAAGTTAAAATTGCTTAAGACTAAACTAAAACAAGGCCAAAAATAGGACAAAATATAGGAAATCATTACTAAAATGTGATTTTTTTTTAGCCCCACTTTATTTTTGCTGATATTGTGATGAAAATAATTTAGCAACAAATTGTCCAGCGGCCATTTTCAATATTGTGATAGTGTAATAGTAAATGTGCCTACGATTAAGCCAGGGCTTCCTTTGCGCACCACACAGTAGAGAAAGTGTGTGTAGATTGAATAGATTTGCACATTCACCAAACTGTGCTTTTTTAAAAGTAGGTAGTTGCTGGAGGGGTTTATCCCATTGGTCCAAATGAATCACCAGGCCTTGACCTAAATGCAGTCTTGTACAGAAGTCTGGTCCAGTCCTGTCTGCTGTATACATTTTCATCTTAATGCTCCTGCAGTGGAGTGCTTTGACCTAGATGACTGAGTTTTGAGATTCATTTAAAGTTATGCAATATACTTCAAATACATTACCGCTATCAGTGCCAAAGAGGAGTGGGCGATAAAAATCAAATCATGATAGGAAGTTATACGCTCCGCTAATTTTGGGAGATTGTTGAATCATGCTACATTTATAATGCTCTGCTCTTCACCATCATTTTACTGCAATGACAATGTTCATATGAACAAAAAAGAAAATAAAAAGTATCATTATAAGCATTGGAATGGATGTACAAGTGCTGCCTACTGCTGTGCCTATGTGCAAGACACACCTATCGCCAATGTGTGGCATAGAGAGTCCATAGGTGTAGTGTGGCTGACCCATCTAATTATCTAAGGGCAGCTGTGGCTACTGAGGGAGCTTACCACCACCAGTGTGTGTGGAGTGAATAAATATGGATTTAAATAGGGGGCTTGGGTCCTAAAGTTCTGATAACACTATTCATACTTGCATTGTAATACAGTGCCAGTAGGTCTACATTTTATCTATTGTAATTAAATAAACTGCAAGCAGACGGGTGACTACATCTCTCTGGGTAGAGTCTGCATGTCCTCCCTGTGTTACCGTGGTTCTCCCCACCGCCCAAAGACTTACACGTGTTAAGAAAATTGGTCAAACGAAATTGTCCCTAGCGAATGAATGAGAGAATAAATCTGTCTTTCTGTTTATGTATCAGTGTCAGCCCTGCGACTAACTGGCCACTTTGTTCCCCTCCTAAAACCCATAGTTACTGGGGGTCCAGACACCCAACAAAAAAAAGCAGAAGATAAATGAATGAACTTTGGGTGCCTTGTAAAGTGCAACATTAAAAAGGTCCAGATATTGTGGGAGGCTAAAGTTAATAATAATAAGTAAATAATTTGTTCATTACATATTCAAAACAAATAAGACACAAAATAAAACTAATATTAACATTTTCAGTGCAGATACTATAAACAAAAAACAAAAAAAACACCTTAAAGGAATTCCAAAATTACTTTTTCTTTGCCAAAGCCCTCTCTCCTTGTAAGAGTGGATGAGCTGATGATCAGTGTAATCCTATGGAGGGTCTTGGAGCACGCCCCCCACCCTCACACTGGACCTGCCCCACCGCTGGCAGCCCTTCTAAACCCAGATTAAGGCCTTTATGTAATCTGCAGCCTGGGGGAGATTGAACAGACAGCTGGTGCAGAATCCATGGTCTTATCGGAGGACTCTGGCGCTGTACCCAAGTCAGATTAGACCTGTGTGAATGTGGAATAACCAAAACATGTACTGATGATTATACATGGGAATATTTAGGGTGACAGCTAAGGAGGTGACTGGAATCATTTTAAGGGCTATGTTATAAGTAGGTTTGCATAATATTTTGAAATATTATTACTCAGGTGGTACTGCAAGTCATTTATGGTTTATCATAAGGTCGATGGTTCTGTCCTCAGTGTCATTGAGCAAGACACCACATTACCCGATTGCATGAATGTGTTTGTGTGGAGTGTCTTTGGTGGTGGCTTCAGATTCTAGGCAAGTCAGCCCCAGGACAGCTATGGCTACAGAGCATACTACACCTACAGAAACAACCAAAAACACACTACCATTTTATTATATTGAGGACATATTTACAAATTAATGATTCAGTAATATATGATCATGATGGCAGAGTGGTTATCAGTCTTGCAAGGTTCAGTCCCTGGGCCAATCCCAGATCTCTGTATGTCCTCCTCGTGTTACTGTGGGTCCTCTCCACTAGCTTTTTCTTACTATGACTTACTGGAAAATTTCTATTGTGCACCCCACTTAAGGCCCATAGTTTCAAGTGATCAAATATATGTGTAAAGTGTTGTCTAAATCTAAAATTGTCTCATAAAGAAATATCAGGATTTAAGAGTTATTTCCCCCCCTTAAATAACGGGGCTTGAAAATCTGTGAACACTGACAGAGTAGGTAAGCAGTCTGTAGCGCCCTCCCGTGGTCATCCCCGGTCACTGCAGTCCTGAGTCACTCCATCAGCTGTCACAGTGAATTACCCAGACCTCTGCTCACATCAGTTTGATAAAAATAAATATGGTGCTGCGTGGCTTTGTCTTGTGAGTGAATATACGCTGGCCTACAAAACAAATACAGTATATCTCACCAACACTCTATTACGTCTATTTGAAATTACTGTGGATTCAGCCTAACAACCATTTTAAGGATTGTATAAAAAGACCAAAGGTGCATTTTTTTGGTCCTGGTTTAGATATGGGTAAATTTTAAATTCCAAATGACCAATGGCAGACCACAACTTACATAATTCTTTGTTTTGCAGGCGACCGATTGGCCGACTTCACCGTCACACTCGTCCTAACCCCGCCTTATTCACTCAACCTTCCTCTAAAACCGTCCAATCAGAACCATGGAACCCATCAAGGTCCAATCAGAAGGCGGGCTCAACGTGACCCTGACCATTCGGCTGCTCATGCACGGGAAGGTATGCGCCTCTCCCGCCTCAGGCACAAAGTAGGGACTCATTTAAAGAAAAGAATTGTACTGACATTTTTTTGTGTTTTTACAGGAGGTTGGCAGCATCATTGGAAAGGTATGTATCACCAGAACAATCATCATAAATTAATATTAATATGAATGATTGTAATAACGCTGTTGGTTTTGTTTTTTCCAGAAAGGAGAAACAGTGAAGAAAATGCGAGAAGATGTAAGTTTGAAAATTATAATGGCCTTCACTTCTATAATATAAGACAGCCAAAGAACAAAACAGATACTGATGCATTTATAGATCGGCAAATGGTTTAAGTGTCTTGCCCAATGACACTATGGTAGTATGCACTGGTTAGAGAAGGAAACAAACTACTGACCTTTTTCTTAGCAGCTCCCCTAAACAGTAGTACAACTAACTATTTTTGACCTAGACATTTGAATTAGCTCTGACATACATGAACCATTTTTAATAAACATGTATATGATGTGACATATTATTAGGCTTTTAGAGGAATACATTGAAAAATTAAACTAAAACGGTGTAAAAGTATAATAATCATAGAATCAGGAGAAGTTTCTAAGGAGGAGTTTCTAAGTTCTAATTCTATTCACAGAGTGGAGCCCGCATCAACATCTCAGAGGGGAACTGCCCTGAGAGGATAGTCACCATTACTGGGCCCACAGACGCCATCTTTAAGGCTTTTGCTATGATCGCCTACAAGTTTGAAGAGGTACCACACTTCTCATTTTGATGCCAGCGAACCTATTTACAAGTCCCACTGTCCCCTCAGCCTCATTTGTAAATGGGCCTTGGCTGTGTTATAAGGACAGAAATGTGCTGATGTATCGCTCTGCTGTCAGCCAGTACTGTGTAGAACTGTATCAGCAGACTACAGCAGTGGGCCAATGTGTCTCCAAAGTACTCCACATTATCCTGGTCTATAGGACAACAGTGAGCGGGCAGGAAGCCAGGCCTATACAAGGACAGTCAAAATGGGATATCAAAATACCGTTAAACAATAG
>JAVQKG010162897.1:0-10033 GCA_036025885.1 Hypseleotris bucephala
CAGCTAGTCAACTTTAACCTTTTTCTTTCTTACAGTTGGATGCTTACGAATTTTACAAAAATATTTTCTTTCAATATATATACTGTAGTAATTCCCATTCCGCTCTTTTAACCAAATTCGCCAAACCCTCTATAGTATATGGTTGGTTTTCAGTTGAGTGGCTCTGTGTTGAAGTCAAACTCAGATTGGTGTGGACACGGTGGTGCAGCAGCTGTCAGCCCTCATTCCCACAGGACCAGGGTTTTTCTCATGCATCAGTCAGTCTCACTGTCTCACTTTGTCTCAATAGATTTCGTCTTCTTCTTGCCCTTTCCATAAGCCTCCTCCAAACTGCAAACTCTCCAAATGCTGAAGCCAGAGCCAATTGCCGAGAAAATAAATCTAAAAATACTCCCATAAATATTCCGTCTCCATAGGAAAAGATGTTAATGCCCAAGCCGGATGTGGTTGGTAGTGGAGGGTGTTTGTGTGGGCCTATAGATTGAACATTTGGGAACTAGTGTAATGGTCTTTTCTAGAAGTCTTCAATGGCCCTAGATAGTGTATGTATAGGACAGGGTCTAACAGTCCGTGGATGACATACTGTATTTATGCTAGTGGTAACCTGGCAAAAGACAGATTGATAGTGTAGCACTTCTACACATGGATCTGAGATCGCTCCTGTAGAGAATGTTTGAAAAAGAAAAGAGCTGATTGGCTGAAGCGCAAAACAACGACAAATATGATGTAGCCAAACAAGGAACTGCTAAATAAGTGAACTCATAAATTGTTAGGTTGTTTATTATATTTTTGTAAAACTACAGCAGCATACATTGCGTTTTTGGGCGCCTTCGTGTTACTGTTTTGCTAAAAGGCTTGTTGTTCTCAATAAAGTTAAAAGACATGATGGGTCCACACCACCAGTGGAGTCGAGTCAGACGGACTGAATTGAAACCGTACGAGTTTGGAAAACAGCTTGCTGAGCAAGGTTATAAATCGGATGGACCAATGTAAATCGATTTTCTTGGAAACTCATCATTTCTGGACAAAATATTGCAAAGCATATTCGGCATCATGACGTTCTGTCCTTTCATTTGTTAAACCAAGCCATTTCCCTTTTTTTTCTTACTTTCTTTTCCGTTAGATTATGTTCTATTTCTAGTTTCAAGACATTTCTAATACTTTAAAATGAATCCAATCAGCCACACAGTAGTCACCCTCTAACCACACACCACACCAACACAATCAGCAATCTACAGTCAACTGCTATAATCTTTACCAACAACTGGGCATCTTCAGACATCCGGTTGGCGTACACACACACACACACACATATATGACAGGGAAAAATATCCACATGATTTAATGCACCATCTCCTGTCTGTCTCAATCTGCCCCATGCTAAGGAGGTAATTATGAGCTATTTTATTCCACTAATGCGCTCACTGCTTCCGGATATATCCTTAATTGGTCATAAGCGCAAAATACAAGTCATACAACATTTGTGGACATTTCTCTGACTCCCAATTATAGAATTAACATTGGGATTCAAATAGTTTTTTCGTGCTCAAAAGTCTTATTGCATTATAGGGGTTTTTGTTTTAGAGCGAGGGAAGGAACTGTTTAACCAATCACAAGCTTTCATAGGACAGGCGCACTCTGATTGGTCAATACATCCTTCTTCTATCTATCCAGAACTAGAATCAGGAATAATGTGAAGGAGCTATAGTTTTATTTAAACATTCACAGCTTATTCACAGTATTTTTATCTTAAAGAATTAAAAGCCAACTCCAGTTCTTTGCTATGTTATTCTCATACTTCCTGGCTTGTGTACATAGTTTTTGGTTTGTGTGAGACCGTGATAGAGGGTTGCAAAGGAGAGGAATTAGGAAAGGGGAGTATATCTTCCAAACAATTTTTTTTAGACATACCACTTTTACAGTCAAAATCAGGTAGTGCAGCTTTAACAAAGGAAGCTGAGACTGAGACAATAGTGGAGTGTGTGAGTTATTGCCAGTTAGTTTAGAATTGTAAAACTCAAGAAACCTGCGCTGTATTATTATCTTTTCCACAGCTTACATGAGTTTGACACTATTACTAGTACGTATCTAGAGTGCAGATGAAACACGTCAATTTTTTTAGCAATTTATGTCAGTTTGTCAAATTGATTTAACATATTTTCAGAAGAGTATGTAGTAGCACTCTGGCCTTCCATAATAAAGTGCTTTAAAACAGATCTACATAGACAAACAGTGGATATATCTTGGGTACAGACTAATTATGGTCCAGTACCTTCTTAATCCGTCCAATCACACATTTCCACAGGACAGGGGCGCTCTGATTGGTCAATACACCAACTAAATGAGAAGGATCTTGAAAAAAAACAAACTTTATACTTCCTGGTAGTGA
Source organism: Hypseleotris bucephala (assembly GCA_036025885.1). NCBI lineage: Eukaryota > Metazoa > Chordata > Actinopteri > Gobiiformes > Eleotridae > Hypseleotris > Hypseleotris bucephala. The sequence goes on from JAVQKG010162897.1 coordinate 2,390, forward strand.
AGACAAAGATGATAGCAACCATGCCTCTTTCTTGTCAGCAGAACGTATATGCCCCTTTTTAGATTAAAACAAAGTTGAACGTTAGCCGCAAATAGGTTAGCGTCAAGATGCCAAACTTTTTTTCTATAATTAAGTTGATGAAAATAACCCAAACAACCTAAGATTTACCGTCTTCATGACCTGCGGACTATGCAACTGCTACAAAAGACAGGAATGACGTGTGAGTGAAGGTTGTCATTCATCCAGGTAGAGTTAATTCTGAAGGTAAAAGGAAAAAGGGTCTGGACAAGGTTTTTAGAGTAGAAAAGCTTTCATCTGCCAGTTCCAGCAGACTTCTTTAGTTCTGATTTAATTGGTCTGTGAGCTCAAGAATTATAGACTGATTCCTGGGGCAGTGGTTTAAACATGTTAGGTACCCGCCTACCAGGGGTACCCAGGTGGGCATAAAACCAACCTAACATGCTTTCCCAGGAATCAGCCAAAAAAATCAGCACTGAAGAAGTCTTCTAGAACTGGCAGATGAAAGCTTTTCTACACTAAAATCCGTTTTTCAACCTCCAGAAAAAAGACAGGGATGTTTGAAACCCATACTAAACTACTTTATATCAGTTTTCACTAGCTGAAGAGAGTCATAACGGTATTTAGGTTCATCCACTGTGTTAGCGTCATAGAGATAAAAAGGTTTGTATTCAAAAGGGAAATTCATGAAAACAAGGTCCTCAGCTTCTATAAATGATTTTTTAATAAATAAATAAATTCTGTGTGCTGTTGATAAGCTTCATTGACTTGAGTTATGAACTACTTTATTTTTCTTTGCTTCTCACAGGAGCATAAAGTTTGTCAAGCTTAACCTTAAGGATTTTTTTCATTTACTTATACAAAAGCCATTACTTTCAAAACACTTAGATCCATAACATATAGTATTCAGATATTGAAGGTTCATTAGCAATTGCATTCAAATGTTAAATGTTTAGTGCCATTTACAGACTGACCGTCACGGAGCGCAAATACTTTTTTATATATCTATAGCTTGACTGCCCATGATAGTTATGCTGTAGTAGAAATTTTGTATTAGCAAGTATGGTTTATTTGATGTTGCTCTCAGTTGAATGAGGCAGTGTGTGCTTAATGTGTGAGACAGTGAACACTAGAAGCTGAGGGGAGAGGAAGGGAGTCCATCATTTATATTTAGTTTCAGCTTTAACTAACAAACTGCAATGTCTGCCTAAAATATTAATACCTTGTACAAAGATATATACTTCACGTTATGTCTGTCACAATAATCACCTTTTAGTGCTTAAAAAGCCTAAATCTGCGCAAATTTATTGAGTTTTAAAGCAAATTCTTAATGATAATTGGTCAAACTCGCGGGAAGGTTGTGGTGTTTTGGCAAAGTTTCAGAATATTGAGATTTTGCGTGGATTTGCTAGATTTTGCGTTAAAGGAACACACCACCATTTTCCATATTCAGCTATGTTCTTCTATCACTTTAGACGAGTGGGTACATACCTGTGTGAACTTGATGTGTGCGGTCAATTCTTGTGACGAGAGGTTTTAATGTATTAGCAATTAGCTTCTCCCATGTATTCCTATGAGGCCAACTACAACTACAAGTTAGAAACGACCAACCTTTTCCACGTTTATCCTATTTAAATACAGGTAAGACCCACAACCTAAGTATGTTTACACAAAATGAAACAAGGCGATTTTCTAAGCGGAGAAAAGAAATGGTTTTAGCTGACTGTATGTGCGATGTTGACAGGCTTACTTTATGTTGACATGGGGAAAATGCTAAAGCTAGTCGTCATTTTTAGCTATGTAGCATCTATTTGAATACCGGTTACAAGCACTATGACTGTGTAGCAAGTGTAGAAGTTGTAGGAGTAAAAACTTAAGGATTAGCCAGTAATTTGTTGCTAAGTCTCCTTCTGCCCAACAGTCTGTAACTTTGTGCTGACTCTGCTCCAGAAGAAGCTTTTGTTTAATGATCCAAGGCCTTGTTCATGACGGTTGTTTACAGTAATTTAATGCTGAACATAAGGCATGGCCATACACACATTTACATTTATCAAGATGACAGCAGGCTAATGTGCAATAATCTATCTGTAATTATCACAAACAGGACCAGAGTGGTGGACTCTCCAACTGCTGCTTAAACTAGATATTGGAAATTTGTAATAACTCTGTTGAATATTGAAATATGACCAATGATATTTGGTTAAAGTATAGGCGTAGGCAATATGACAATTTAAAAAATAAACAGAATTGTATGAAGTTTTGACAATCTGCTTATCTTCAGAGATTGTTGAATTGTGATAAACTGCATTCATTTATACTCTGCTCTTCATCAATTTTTTTTTTACTGCAGCTATGTCAGCGTTCATATTAATATAAAAAAGTATTTTAAAATCATGTTAAAAATCAAAATTATCATATTCGAGATACCATATTACTAGCCCATAGTTCTTTACACAGAAAATTTGATTCAATTTACTTATTAGCAGATTCGCAATGACTTAGTCATAACCAAACTAGGCCTAAACCAAGACTAAAAAAGAACCAAGCACTCAAAAAGGACTAAACTAGGACTAAAGCAAATCTAAAATAGGACTAAACCAGGACTTAACTAGGTCATAAACCAGGACTTAATGGGGAACTAAAGCAGGATTAAACCAAGACTAATCAAGGAAGCTGAAATGAAACCACCAGGTCTAAACCTGGACTAAATCCAAGCTAAAACTGAACTAAACCAATGCCAAAAATGCAACCAGGACTAAACCAGAACTCAACAGAAAGCAAGAATTAAAGAACTTAACCAAAGCTAAATATGAACAATCCAGGCTTTATGAAAATATTTTAATTTGGTCATCTGATATTGCTGACCGTAAATTTGTGATACATTCTGTAGACTACGTTCATTTCTCATTCAAGTCCTCACCTTTGCCCCTGTTTAATCTACATCTCTATTTTTATAATGTCTAATTGTAACTAGACTAATTGAATTTTAACAACTCTCATAAAAATTGTAGTCAGTATTGTCCTAACAGCTGTCGACAGTTTATTTAGCCACATGAGACTTAATGCATTCCCGTATACTGAAGGTAAATATAGGTACGAACGCTTCCTGCCTTACAAAGCGGGCCACTTAAAATCTATTTGCAAAAGGCAATATAGCGTTTTATTATGTCTTGAGATTAGTACACAGCGAAAAATGCCTTTATCGCTGGATCGTTGAATGAAAATGTGATTCCGTCCACAGAAAAAGCCAGACTTTGAAAGCACTATAGTGTATGGAGGTGACTTGTGTATTTATCTACGGGCCGCAGCTGTCCCAAAGGCATTATAGACTGCCATTCACATATCACAATGTTATCCGGATGACCTAACTTTAATGTCAGGGTTAGAAAAGCAAAAGAAAATATGAGGAAAATCGAGTTTGCCGTGAACATTTCCTGCATTCCGCCGTATATAAATGGTATGTATGGAGTGGTAGATCAAATAATTGGATGGATGGATCATAGTGGCTTTGAAGATTTAATTAATTTAGCACTTTATGTATCATAGTGATTATTAGAGGAAGGAGTCGGTGATAAGGCGATAAAAATCAAATTGTGATATAAAGTTATGGAGATCGAGCTAATCTAGGAAGATGGTTGAATCATGATACAGCACTATCCACTTCTCCTGGCTCTTCCTCGGTTGTCAGACAGCACTAGAAAACACTAGAGCACAGACCTCCACCAAGGCAGCTTAAACAAAATAGGAAAAGTCAGTATTTCCTGCAATAAATATTTTATTTTTCTAATAATTCGCACATATAAAGACACACAACAAAACATATCAACTATTTGATTAGTTAGAATTAGATAGTTCTCAAATAAAAAGTCTCTTTTGCATAAGAACATTCCACAAAACCATTTACGCATGCATAGAGGAAATTAGCTGTCCTGGCGGAGGTATGCTCTCTCCGAGTGCTTTCTAGTAGAATATGTAGACTCATGTATATTGATGATTATAATAAGATGATATTATTATTATTATTTGAGGAAATGGATGACTGGAGCCTATCCCACCAACTATGGCCCTTAGGTGGTTCATTCAGGCCATGTAGATTATAATACTCTGGCTCCATAATATTATAAAAACCTATATACGACAACCCTGGAATGTGAATTTGTGGCTATTAACTTTCTTTTGACCTATAATGGCACAGAACTGCAAGTTACTAAAAAGGGGTCATTTCCATCCCTACCACACAAGAACTGCCACTTGCACAACCTGCTTAAATAGTTCTTAGTCCATAAATCATTTAATTGTTCTTTTATTATAATTATATATAGAAAGCTAGTGAAACGTGTTGTTGCTATATGCGTCATCCTGCTGAAAAATCTAAAATGGGATTACACGCAACATAAATTTCAAAATGTAGGAGTGAAATGACTCCCTGGTGAGATAAAAACTATTCTTTTTCATACCTTAACACTTCATCAATATAACTTTAATAGCTTTGAAGTTTCCATAGATTGAATGAAGCGCTGTATATAATTAATACTTTGATAGAAATAGAGAGAAGCCATCAATTTTTGTCTTCAAAATATATTAAAAAAGTGTAATAAAATAATTGTTTAGAACAGGAACAGGAATATGATGAAATCAAGAAACCGAAAAAATAAACTGTTATGCCACTTTCAACCACAAGATGGAGTTAAGAGCTTATCAAAATCCACAGAGACAAGATGGATGAAGTGTGTTGCTCATGGGCATACAGTAGCAACAGTATGAATTGATTAAAGCAAGGATCAAACTGCCAACCTAACAATAATGGACAATTTTGTTATAATGATGTATAGAAAGCTAGTGAAATATGACGTTGCTATATGCGTTATCCTGCAGAAAAATAAAAAATGGGATTACACGGAACATCAATTTCAATACTTAGGAGGAAAATAACTCCCTAATGAGATAAAAACTATTCTTTTTCACACCTTAACACTTCATCAATATAACTCTGATAGCTTTAAGGTTTGTGTAGATTGGACGAAGCGCTGTCCATTACGAATTCATTTACGAGACCCAAACATTGCACTCCCAAATGTATCGCAAATTTGTCTTTACTTTTTCAAACTCAATTGTTTCCTATATTTCCCTACTTTCTCACTCCCAACATTTCTGGGGCATCTCGTGAATAATTCAAAGTGACAATGACTGATGGCTAGCACAAACTTCGTCAAGACTACACTCTATGCTTGGTCATGTGACACCCCCCACTCCACTTCCTGACAAATGCGAACCGATTTGTGTATATGTAGCTACGGTGATGACGGACAGCACGGAGGATAGGGAGCAAGTTTATCTCTTAAGCGGGCCACCAAAACTACAGATGGAAAAAAAATTTGAAAAACGCAATTCGAGACACCTAGCTGCTTATCTGGCCTCTTGCTTCCTACCCCGACTATATTAATTGTTTCTGCCACTCAGCCAGATGACATTGCAGGAAAAAAGTGACAGATGCTAGCATTTTCGAGCTCTCCTCCCACCCCCTTGCCAACCTAGTTATTGCAACGGATAAGGTATTGCGCGTGTGTGTATGAGGTAATCTTTCAATTTCAACTTTTTAACCTTCAGCTGTTGTCAAATGCTTCAAGAAGATTCACAAAAAATAAATAATTTTTACGATGGGGATAGATGGATTTTGGTGGGGTTTTTTTCTGTCAATAGCCAAAGTGTCAGTGAAGCCTCTTAAGCTCCATTTGATTTAGTGAGGAGGAGACGTGAAGCAGGCTAGCGCGGGGATGACAAGGAGGACTTGAATGTGGAAATATATGGTGGGAGGAAGACTAAGAGAACATACGGTAACACAGGGAGGACATGCAGCTTTTTCAAGTTTAAGCAAATGGGTAAAGCCTCCTGTAGTTGGTCAGGTCTAGGTTCAGCAACATTATGTGTCCAAAGAAGGAGGTCTACCTGAATATACTGAATGACCAGGTTTTTCCATCAATTGATTTTTGTCTTCCCCTCAAGATGACAATGCAGAGATTCATGAGCTCAAATTGTGAAAGACTGGTTCAGGGAGCATAAGACTTATTTTTCACAAATGGATTGGCCACTACAGAGTCCAGACCTTAACCCTATTGAGAATCTTTGGGATGTTCTGGAGAAGGCTTTGTGCAGTGGTCTGACTCTCCCATCATCAAAACAAGATCTTGGATTTATAATAATATTGTAATTTGGTCACCACTTATCAGCAGACTACTGAGTGTTTTGCCAAAGGACAAAGCAACAGACTGGTTGGAGTGAGAATCTAACTGCACCCTTTGTGATTAGTGGATGCCAGACTTTATTTGCTTATTGATTTTGTATTAGTCAACTAGTTGCATTCCCTCTGCATCAGTAAAGCATATATTACTTGATAACTTGTTTATTCAAGATAGCAGCAATAGTCTTTAAGTAGATTTTTAGGTCAAAATATTTTACCTACTATACTTTTGTTACCAAAAATTTACATCATTTGTTTGTAGAGGTGGGCGATATATGATAAAAATCTAATATAACGATTTTTATTAAGCCAAGATCACGATTTAGATTTTTTCACTATTTTAGTTGATTTTTCTGCCTTAGACAGAAGACTACAGCTACAAATTCATCGTACATCCAATCCAATGTTCACCTTAATACTATTAATTTTCCCTTTTATTAATATGAACACCGACATTGTTACGGTAAAAATAACAGTGAAGAGCAGAGCATAAATGAATGCACTTTATCACCATTCAACAATCTTCCCAGAATAACTCGATCTTCATAACTTTATATCACAATTCAATTTTGATCGCCATATCACCCTACCCATCCTTACTTGATTGTACACTCTGACAAGCACTTTACCTTTGCAATATAGCCTTAGTCAATTAATCGATCTACTGGTCATAACAATTTCTTTAGCCGACTACAAAAAACTAGATACAAATTTCCAAAAAAAAAAAAAAAATTCAACCCGGGGGATGGATTCCTGTGGGTTTTTCCGTCAGTAGCTAAAGTGTCAGCCTCTTAAGCTCCATTTGCTTTAGTGCGCAGCAGACATGAAGCAGGCTAGCCCGTTTGACAGTCCACTCAAGGACTCAAATATGTGAAATACCATCTCGCTGTTCACCGTGACAATATTAATCAGGAACTTGTTCAGAAATGAGATTTGAAAAATAGCTATGGGCCACCAAAGTCAAACTTATCAAAATCCTGGCTTGTTTTTGTCTTACCAGAGAAATAACCCCCGAATATGAAACATGACAACTGTTCAAGCTACAACGTGGGGGTCATTTTTTGCAGAAAGTCAAATTTGGTAAAGCATATATATCTCAGAGGACAGTCAAAAGGGCCCTATTGCTTTAGATAAAACGTAATACAGTAACCAGTGTAGAAACACAAAGTGCATTTTAATAGGGTTGTTTGAAATTCAAGGTGAATGGGGGAGTAGACAAGGCAAAGCAGTATGTATAACATTTTTGACATCTGCGTATTGTGTGCAGAAAAAAGCGAATCTGTGTTTTAATTTGTTTAAAGGTGTAGTTGACAAATGAGACTTTGAGACCCTCTGTGGGCTGTATTATAAGGGTTTTTGTTTTAGAACTTATGTATTTTGTGTGCAAA
>JAVQKG010163037.1:0-10184 GCA_036025885.1 Hypseleotris bucephala
ATGAATTTAGCAGTTCCTTGTTTGGCTACGTCATAGCTGTTGTTGGGTTGCGTTCAGCCAAACAGCTCTCTCCTGAGCAGCCATGTTTCCAGAGAGTTTACTATGGAGCAGTTCCAGATTGAGGGCTACACATCGATCTGGCTTTTCCCAGGTTAGGAAATTACAGATGACTTGCTAAAAGTTTTTTGGGGGGAAACCCCCAGACCCCCTGCTTAATAGGATGCAATAAAAAGCACCACCACTGCTCAGGGTACCTGCTGTTTAAAAGTAGCCTAATATGGATTCTCTTTTTAAATTGTTAAAATATGATAGTATATAGACTTTCATATAATACTGTATAAAGCTGTACAATGTAATACAAATATAGTATTTATTAATTTAGGATAAAAGGATAGGATAATGCAACTATATTAATCAATATTGGACCTCGGTATTTTTAAAATTCTGGGTACGGCCCTGTCCACACACCTCTGACCCGCCATATAGGACCAGATCCAACACACACCATCTGTCCCTGGAGCCGCAGTGGGACTGGATCAATACGGCCCAGAGGACAGACGTGGCTGCTGTGGTCTCCCTCATTGACTGTTATAATGGATCAGGTTTAGGGCCACAGTGGACTTATTGTACCAATAGGCTGACCACTGAGGTTTCCTGCCTCCACACCTCTTTGTTTCAACTCTTTTAATTAAGGAGCTGGGCACTAGAATTCCCTAACAGGCTTTGCTATTGGCAGCACTGCAACCAGAACTGATTGTTCAATTCACGATTTAGTGAGAAGATCTTTGTATGGCCAACACATAGTGCTTTAATTTATCCTGGTGTCAGGCTTTTAATGCATCAGCCAGCGTTCACCAGTGTCCTCCTAAAAGCAGGTATTTGAGTAAAAGAGGGGACATACACAGTTGAACGCTCTGGTGAGCCTCACTGATCTAATGTGGGCCAATCCTGGTCTCTTCCGCTGCATCAGCTGGTGATTTCTGAGCACATAGCCACTGCAGCATCTTACCACCTCTCCTCCCCCACCCACCCCTGGCCCCTCTCCGCCTCCTCTATCCACCTGCTTTTAAATGCATGGCGCTGCCCGGCCGGGGCAGCCTTTGCAGGCAGCATCAGTCCTGAGTGAGTGTGAAGCAGGATGGATCGTTACTGTCCGCTGCAGCCAGGGGGGTGTGAGAGAGGGAGATCTACCCCCTCTGCCCCCTCTGCTCTCATGTACGACCAATAATTGATGGAAGATGAGAGGCGAGCTGAAATCTGGACCAGTCTGACAGAGGAGGAATGGTTTAGCCCAGTAGGCACAGAGCTCTGAGCATCCTCACAGTAAATAGGCCACTGGCTACACCAAGGAGCCCTGCAACCTCAGGAGACAAACTGTTTCAAATCAGGTTATAAATGGCACCACTTCGTGCCTAAAATAACTGAACATTGAGAAGAGCCACAGTCACTCTTGGGCTGTCAGATATGTAATGTCATGCAGCAGGCGCCATTGCCTGATGCTGGAGGAGGAAGCAGCCTGACAACATCCAACACTCACGTCCTATATTCCCACCGCTCTAACGCATTAGTCCAACAGACCCACGCCTGCTGTACATTTAGCTGATGTGTTTCATAACGGAGGCACCAGTCATGTCAAACTCCAGCTGGATTAAACGCTTTAGCTGTGCTGTAGAGGCCGGGCCCAACATCGGCGACACATCCTCGGATGGTAAATAAGGGAGGGGGTCGCACTGGAGATGTGATCCTCAAATGTAATTATCGCTCGTTGGACACGGCATTATAAAATGCTACCTATACATCACTGCTCTGCGCACAGGATGCAGGGCCTATCTCCAACAATAGGCCTATGCATAAATATATGCAATCACATACTCTCACATATGCAGCTGTAGCTTCATGCTAGTCGGCCTTTGTCCGTCTTACATTAATTCGGTTTCAGTGGACGGCAGACCTGAACACCTGCATCATTTCGCTAAGAGGAAAACGACTCAGAGAGTGGTGCGCAGCATTGTAGGCATCACCGTAAACAGCCCATCGTATCAACTCAGAAGAATAGCTTTGGCTTCATTATACTTTGAATGAATAATTCCTCTTCTTGTTGTAGCAAACGGGTCATTTAGTCAACAATGGCTGGTGATTAGACTAGCCTTCGAGCCTTGGTGGGATCACATGCCCTCATTCAGCTTCTCGGGGCTTAACAATAATACACTTTATTTCTTCCACACTGCACACACTTGTGAGTGGCTCGTGGGATATGCAGAAATGTCAATTCCTAACACCCATCTTGACAAACAAATGACATCATCTTCCAAAAGCCACACAACTGAAGCATCGTAAATAAAACATAGCGGTTGGGGCGCAGTGATTCTCTGTTTTCTATATGGCTCCCTCTAGTTTATCACTATAGCTGTGTGCACTCACCAGGTTTAGGACGGTCTCCACGATGTCTCTGTTGCTAACCTCTCCGACCTGAATAAGGCCCACCAGGACGGCAAATTTCATCTGGATATTCCGTATCGGGACGGCGGGGTTAATCACCCCAGCCGGGAGGACCATAGACCCGGCCGCAGACACCATCCTTTCCCCCGCGGTGGACTGCTGCTGCTGGGGCGGCTGCTTCGCGGAGGAACCGGGCGGAGGATGGATGTCTGTTGTGTCCGTGAGCGAAGAAGCACAACCCGGTGGTGCTGAAACCGGCTTCTCGCTCGACATTTCCCCTTAGGAAACAGGGACGAGAGCCGCTGCCTCTCACACCTGCTCTACAACCTCTCTAATCACAAAAACATCCAATGCGCAGTAAAAAACACGAAAATTCAAAGTCCCGCTGAACTTAAAAAAACGCCCTATCCTCCAGAAAATGTGTGCGGATTCATAGGGCTGGATAAGAGGATGGAGGATCGCAGAGATGTTTTCAGGCTCTTTCTGTGCCTCGCTGCCTGTGTCTCATTGGCAGGTTGCAGGTTGCAGTCAGTGCGGTCGTCGAGGAGAGAGCGCCATGTTGACGCCCCCTGTCTGCGGTAACGCGCTGTAGCCACGCGTGCGCAATACGGCTCTTTCTGAAAGGAATTAACATGGAGCCTGACAGGAACAGCATCTACTATTCTTATTATATCTCTCACACAATGTAGAAGTGCTATCACAGCTAGAGGAGGGTCATTCATTTGAAATACATTTTGCAGGAAGTTAAACGGCATTACAAGGGCCTTTTGTGGTAGTTTTCTAAAATAAAAATCAATTTGAAAATAAAATAAAAACTTGCTTCATCTGACCCTGTTCTAAAATACAAAATTGGTAATGTGTCATAATTATTATTTTATCCCACCCCTGGTCTCTTCATTAACATCACATCAGACTCAGTGGGACACCACTCTGACCAAAAGCATTAAAATTTTACTTTAGTCCCGCCCCTGGCATCTACAGACTTCAGACATCCTATTTTACATCACAGAGCATGATCGGGTTGTCAATTTTATGTTTTTTTTTTTTTTTTTTTTTACTTTATTTCATTTTTCACTTTTAAACTTCTACTTCATTTATTTATTATTTGAAAGAAAAATTACATTAGTGATTATGTCACTGTTTTTCATTGTTTTAATATGACTTAGTTGTTTATGTCAGCCTAATAAAAGATGAATGAAAGATGAAGAACATTTTAATAATGTGCAAATCCTGGTATTCACAGACAGTGAATTCAAAAACATAGAATTTGAGCAAATAGCCTCAACAGATTTGGCTTTCAAATTACAATTAAGACATAACTAGAGCATTCTTTGCCTCAGTTCACACAAAGCACATGACCTTAAGAACAACTTACACTACTTTCTCTTTTTTTTCATTTCATGCACTTTTGTTTTATAATGAATAAGCTCAAATGAATAAATGTATGATAGTGAAGAGGATGGCTGCATAAGAGAGGTGCAGTAAACACCGTGGGCATGTTTGGACTGGGGTATCTCTGAAGAGTTCATGCAGTTTAAAGAGTCAGGCTCTCAGACAGACACTGTTTATAAATTCAGACATAGACCATCCTCCTGTCCCACTTCTCTGTGTCCCAACTATAACTCTGCCTCTGCACTTTTAAACATACAGTACACTTGTCCAGATAACTATTTTTGTTTCCTTTCACTTTTTATCCTGTGGGTTTTGTTTGAGCAAATCATGTGCATACGTAAACTACAACATGCAAAAAATAAAATAGAAATTTGGACTTGAACAGCTATACAATAAGTAAAAGCTTATTAAATGGTCTAAAGTAAACTATGTTGTAAATTGATGGATGTACCAAGTCAGAAATCAAATCCCTAAATGTGCACAAAATATCGTAAAAAAATTGGTATTGCAAACAAAAATAATTGCAAACAAAAATGATAACTGGTATTTTTCTGATTACTTCATAGAGTACTGTATGAGTCCTGTTTTGATATAGTTGGATATAGTCCATCTACTATAAATACTTCTCTTTGAAAAGAAAAAAATGAATAGGCCTTTTTCATCAAGTACAAAAGGTTAACCCTAACACAAAGCCTCCTCATCTCTGTCATCAAGTCACCACTGCTGAAGTCAGCCGGGTTCACTACCTGTGAACAGTGTATACTATGTACACTATAAGCCTGTTTCACACTCTCTATGCATTTGCCCAACAGGACACATCTGCTGGGTAGGATTTCCATTAACACGCTGACTATAGACAGCGATTCGTCACTGTCTGTTGAAGTGTATGTGAATGTGTATGTGAATGTGTGTGTGTGAGTGTGCGTCTGGCTGGCTGTATTTTCATATTGCAGATGATAGCAGTTTCGCTTTTCATTTGTGCCCTGGATGCTGAAGTGGCGGGGGTGAGATATACATAAGTAGGATGGTGGGATATCTTCTGCTGGAGAGCCCAAATGTTTGTGGAGTTCACATTGAATTTGCTTGAGGAGTCGAGCAGCAAGAGAGCATGCTTTACAAATAACTTCAGAGAATAGGATACAGTCTTATCCATAGTGCACACACCCGGAGATTTTAAATTACAATTCCTTTCCAACCAAATGCTCTATCGGCAATGTGATAAAAATGATGGCTACAGAGGTCTAAAAGACTGAGCAGAAAAACAACTCTTGACTCCATCTAGTGGTGAAAAATCTTGAATCTTCTTCTTCATACTCGTTTCCTGATCCCGAGGCCATTTTTTCCCCAAAAAGTTTTGTCATGAGACCCATGTTTTGATTGACAGTAACAACCGGGACCCAAGTCACCCAATTGTCCAGTCTGGTTTATCATGTTCTTTCTTTTCATTTCCAACAGTGAAAAAAAGACACAGAAAACACTTTTCAACAATTTGTGAAAAAAAAAATTAATGCTATTTTTGTTATTTATCTATTAGTTTTGCTAGTTTTTTGTGTGTGACCCATTTAAAACATTTTGCAGCCAACATTTGGGTTCCAACCTAGTGTTTGAGAACCACTGTTCTGGCCAATGAAGTAATTTCACAAATGAAAATAAACAATTTTGTAACACATTTATCCAGTAGGCCCCATGCCAAATTACTGCAGATGCTCATGACTACATCTAGTGACACAAAGTGGTATAGCATCCTGAGTTGTTTGAAATACATCCCACTTTTACCCTGCTTTGCATGGAGGTTACATCTCACAAACCAATCTCGAGCACAAAGAAACAGAAATCACACCACCTCACAAGTCACCACCTGCACACACCACAGCGTTTCTCTCGCACACAGCTCTGTCACTTTCACACAAGCCATTTCTCAAACCAACACATGCTGAGCTGAGAGGTGAACACACACGGGACCAGCACACGCGCGCACACACGCACACACGCACACACTCACTTACACTCACACACTCACACACAAACTACAATGGAGGACTTGAGCGCTCAAACACACTCCTCTTTTGTTTCCAGACAAAAGGCTTGCTTCTGCTGCTTTGTAGTGACTCCACAAAAGATTTCTTTACCAGAAAAAGAGAGGTCTTAACCGCTATCTGCCCACTGATTGGCTAAAAGCAACCATTGTTCTCACTACACTGCAAAATCTGTTTGTCCAGCACAAAAACATCCAGGAAAATGATTGCCTTAAAAATGTGTTGTTACCCAACTGGAGTTTTGCTGTACTAATTCTAATGCCATGACAAAAACCTGCCTTGCCCACTTTTGAGTACTTCCGGTCATGATTTAGTTGGGAACACCAATGACAATGGCCAATTAGTTTCAGGGCTGACACTTAATTATAATTAGGGATGCACTGATACCGATATTGGATCGGATATCCATGCCGATCCAGGCCCAAAAGCTGGTTTGGTGGATCGGTAAGTGTGGCCGATACTGGAACCAATATCAAATATTATACTTAAGCATAATTATAAGTGGATAAATAAATGTAATGTATGTAATTTTGTAATGTAATAAACGACACAATGACAGTATGCGCTCAGGCAGAGACTCAAACCAGCGACAGTCTGACTTCAGAGCATGCACCTATTCCCTCTCTGTCCCCCACTTGGAGACACATGGACAGACAATTTAGTCTCTAAATCTGTAGCCTTTTATTTTATCGCACAATAATGATACGGTAATAGTGCAGTAAAAAAGATGTAGCCTAATAATGTCATAATTACGGCTAATTTTGAAGTAGGCTATTTTCTATGTAATCACCAGCTCTAACCCCTTGCCCTAATAATTTTTTATCCATTAATACCAGGTTATAGGCTATATTGTATCATGTTACTTTGCTACATATATGTGGGCAATTATATAGACAGTACTTGGTAATTAACCACAATAACTACTCGTTTGTTACCACATAATTATCATATTAGGGCTATGGTGTAAAGTTCTTAATCATTCACTCTGGGCAATGGGCAGCCCCTTAAGTTAATCATTTGAAACTAATGGGTGAGTAGTGTTTAGGGAACTTTCCTAGAATTAGCTTTTTTAAGGAAAGGCTATTTTAGAGTGTATCGCTAAACTATCTGCTGCTACAACATCCAGCAGAGGTGCAGTTTACTTGGTGGGCAGTCGTCTCAGGCCGTGTGTGTCTTTGTAGAGATGATTATAGAGGTAGTTTTAGAGTCTTGTGTGGGCTGAGGATCAGAGATGGAGCTTGCAAGGGGGCTAGCGCTCAAGAAGAATCAGGCAGACAGGGAGCAGCAGAGGTGGCGTCTGTCAGAGATGGTTTGATCAGTGCGCGCCGGGTAAATGTGACTTGTTTTCTGTCACGATTTATGCCGTCGAGCAGTTGTGAGGATACAGGGTTTGACAAGAACGTACTATCACACATTATCATATCAACCATCCAGGCGTGGCTGTGAGAGGTGAAGGCAGCTTGTCACTAAATTTCAGTTGCTCATAACAGTAGTGGTCAATTCAGGACAAAGTTTTAGGCCATTGGTGTGACTTACTGCACCCTTTTATTAGTTTACAAAATGCAAAATGATGGAAACATAGAAATCCAGTTACACCTTTTCTTTCAAAGTCGACTTGTACAGTTTTGTTCTTCCACCATTTCATTAGCTGTTGGCTGCCCACGTCTTTTTTATATTGATGCTAATCCCAGACAGACAGTTTGTTTTTAGGCCATTGCAAGACATTGATCAGAACAGATGTGGGAGGCTATGTGGTGAAGTGGTTCTGTGCTGTCTTGTCTTTTTACTCAAATTAACCTCAGAACTCTGGCATCACAAAACTGCTGCTCACTGGATATTTTATCTTTTTAAAGCATTTTTTTCTGTAAACCCTGAGATGGTTGTCTGTGAAAATTCCTGTACAGTTTCTGAAACATTTGTCTTTGCCTGTCTATGCCACATTCACAGTGACTTAAATTATTTTTCTTTTCAGTTTTGATACTCAGTATACACTTCGGCGGGTTTGTTTTTTTAAAATGTCTTATGCCTGAGTAAGTGTACCTAATAATTTTGCAGGTGAGTGTTTACTGCAATGGCTGTCTGTTAATTGCAGATAAACTGTAGCTTAATTCATTTTACAGTGGGTAAATATAAACAGGTAGCTATATGTGAAACAGTAAGCAGAAAGGCAGACAACCAAATGAATTTACAACGATGGCTAATTAAATTTGTGTTTGACTTTTGGATATTGGACTTTTGACAGAAAAAGTGGGGGGAAAAGCTTACCACAGTTTCTACTACAAGAAAGGTCATAGTAACATATAAGGACAACCCCAATGTAAAGTCCTGAGCTCTTGGAAAACCTTTAATGGTCAGCTAGACTTGGAAAATGTTAACTTTGCAGAAAACAGGAAACACAATTAAATTATAACAATACAACACCAGTTCTGTATTTGTATTCAAAGCCCTTGTTTATGTCGTCTTATGTGTCAAGTGCAGGTTTCTCCCTTGTTTGGGGAATAAGACGCTCAATAGAAGTCACTCAAGATGTTCTTATCAGCTCCAAGTAGCGTTTGACAGTAATAATGCTGCTGCAGACAATCCTCAAAGGACTCCACAAATTCGCATATTATAAAGTCTAACAGATTAAACCCCTTTTCTCACATGAGTTTTGGAGAAAATGGAATCTCTTTTTGGGGGATTATAAGTGGGTTAAGATGCATGCTTCACTGATTCCTTTTTTTTTTAATCTGATTCAATTTAGAGACATTTGACTTTTAAGAGAAACAGTACTGTGCAATAAACCTTTTTTAAATATATGTTTTTGGCCTTTTTGGCTTTATTAAACAGTATAGTAGATTTGACGGGAAATCATGCAGATGTCGAGATGACCATTATAAGCTCTTTATATGGGCCGAACACTATACCAACTGAGCTAAATAGCTGCCCACAAAATGTCTTTTAAAAATATGCAATGTGTTCAATTCTATTACAGAAGAAACATCCAACTTTGCTCTCAAAAAATTCACTTGTCCAGTCCACACACAAGGATAGGTAGGTTCTCACCAACTTTATATCTGGTTGTAGGCTACTCATGTCTTTCTATCTCTTCATGCTGATCCTAGTCAAACTTAGTGATGTGGAGGTTAGGTTTGTTGAGATAAATCAGGTGAAGATTTACAAATAGAAGAGCCAAGGCAAAGGGACTTATGTCACAATAGTAAGACACTGTAATAGGCTAAGACTGGAATGTTCTCCAGATTTGAATATAATGAGACAACACGAATAAACAATTAAGACAATGTTTTCTATAACATTGCTACTAACTGTACACTGAAAAAAAAGTGCAGTAATCATTCACAAGCAAAATGTTTCATTATCAGTATATCAGTCTAGAAATTAAGTTTATTCAATCGAATGGAGTATTTCACATACAAAATCTAATACAATTTAGAGTAGAGAGGTTAAAGCTGATGGAAGTATTTTTTGCAATGGAAAAAATACATCATCATACATCTCTACAATACCACTTGCCTAAACATTTGCACAATACTGTGATCAGTAATAGAATTTATGAAGCCATGTAATAGTAAATCACAACATTAGCTTCAATGGCAAACTGTCTCTCATGATGAAAACACACGGTTGAAGGACTGTGCTCTTGACTTGACCAAAACGATGAGCTTCAGAAAGAAAATGAGTAACACTTTAATATGACACTTACACTGTAGCCTGTAGTCTACAATAGGTCCCTGAAGCTATCGAGTTGAACTGAGAAATCACAACAGAGACAAGTGAGTCATCCACAAACACACTCTTGTTATCCGCGTGTTGTCAATGTTCATGACACAGATCAAGTATAACTCAATAAACAGCGCCTGAGGGATCTGCACACACGCCTGATGAAGCTACTGTCATATTACAGTGGTCAGACCAGCAAGACTATTCATAAACATGTCAAAAGTGCAGATGATATTACAGACTACATTTATAGGAAGAAATGACTTTATTATCATTTCAAGCTTTTAAATTTATCTCAAAATGTAATTCAGTGATATTTGGTCATGACGATATACATAAAAGTTGTATGAAAAAATAGTATGCTGGACTATACAAGACATGGTTAGACTAAACAGCAAAAGTGCCACAAAGTTCAGATGCAGTTTAAAAATATCACAATTGTGTCAAAATATTTGGACCCAAGTCTAAACCAGAGGGAAAATTAGGGACAAACAGACAACACAGTCAGGCAGTATAGAGCAAACCCAGTAAATCAACAAAGAATACATCAGAATAGTTAAAGATTATGAAATCCAATAGATTCACCTTGAGATTGAT
>JAVQKG010163124.1:0-12807 GCA_036025885.1 Hypseleotris bucephala
CGGCTAAACCAAGTTTATCTAGACTTCTTGGTGAGTTATGTGCGCAACAGGTGAACTGAACAGGTTGTAAGCTTTACTAAACATACAGTGGTTAAATAGAAATATAGGCTTTTAGACCCATATGTTTGGTTTTATAGCACAGCCCAGCAGAGACATGTTTTTAAGAATTTCCTGACAATCAACCTAAATGGGAACATCCAGATATCTTGTGTGAATATCCAAGTTGTTTTATTCCCCCATCCTCATAAATGTGTCATGCCTAAGTCATTATGGAGCTCTCCCTTTTACTAAGGCAGCCTAAAAGCCCACAGTCCTCTTTCACAACCTCTGATGTTTGTGTCAATTTGAACAAGACGCTGAGTAAATGGGCAACCGCTCGGCTGCGCGTCTCTCAGGAAGAGACCAGGGCAGCGCAGGTATACGGGCCAGTCCATGGACTCACCACTTTTCTGGGGGCCATTATTTGGAGGCACGACCATTAAGGAGCTTTGATACTGTGCAACGCAGCAGGGTGCTCGACATCCACGCTGGAAACCGCACGGCTTGCTCCCCTGCTTATCAGGCTGTCAATAAAACGAGATGGGGATACAGCGGTCGAGCCAGGTGCTGCCTTTCCCTTCCCACACAGCCACGCTCTCCAGAAGCAGATCAGGCGGAAAGACAAATCTGTCCAGCCGCTGTTCCCTTCGCCGTCACCACGCTGCACCGCGCCACCTCCCTTTCACTCACACAGACAGTGCTCTGACTGTTGTTTTCAAAAGATTAATAATATTCTGTTTTGTCATACATTGAGTTCAACCCGTAACTTGTAACGCACAGTCAAAATAGCATTGTAAACAACTTGGATTTAATTCACAATATTATTAACCTCCTCTCTTTCTCTCCTTTTTAGAACGTCATTATCGAACATCATGGTGCCCCACATCACATCAACCAGGAACACAGTTCAAGAGCGGCTCATTAGAGATGATAATGAACGTCAAAGGTAACCTCTATTGGTGTCCTCTACAAGTCTGTTTTAGTCAGCAATTTGCTTTTAAAATAGTTGCAGGAAAACTATGATGGAGCATATCCCAACTGCCATCTAAACAGCACTTTTAAATGAAATCCCTCATCAGTAGCTTCCTCTCTCCTTGTGTGAAATATTTGAGTAAGCCCTACACGCCTGTGTGGCTGTGGAGTTTTGATATGTTTTCTCTCCAAGCTCCCCGGGCCTGGATCAAGACATTAGCCGAATTCCCCCGAGGTGATTGGCTGCAATTTGTCCAGAGTAGACAGCCACGTCCTGCATGTTAGTAATTCACTTTGGCTCAACGTGACAAGTCAAACTTCGATCAACAGTTGCAAATGTGAGTACAGCGGGGCGAATGTGAAGAACTCATGTTAGGCATTATTTTGTTTAAACATTTTTTTCTGCACAGCGAAATATATAGTCCTATATAAAATATAATGCCTTTGTTCGGATAATGAATAGGCTACAATAAATTATAATACGCCCAATATATGACTATCAGAATATAGATTGAGAGTAGGTTGGTCCATAGGAAGAGGACTTGAGAGTGACAACTGCCACGCAGACTCGGCCATGATTGATTTTGATGCGTAGTGTTGGCCGCAATAACGGCGCTGTTTGGCACAGGGCTGAGTGAGCGCATTTATCAGTCACTTGCCAGTGAGTGGCTGAAGTCAGTGTCCGTGTCGCGCTGTGAGCTGACAGGGGAAAATGGGAGCTAACGAGGTTGTCAGATGTCCTGACAAGACAAATGAGAGCTCGTCACTCCCCACGCCTTAATAACATTTAATGGAAACGTATTGCACCGTTCAAAATAAAGTGTTACACACATAACGACTAATGATGGCAGGGACGCAGTTAATTACGCACGGCGAGGTAAATTACGCATCATCTAAAGGGCGTTGGCCTGGATTTAGAGGCACCTAGAACCCATCTCACATGTAACCATCGTTTGTTTAGTTATCAAATACAACTGCTGACTAATTTTAGTGATGACACTGAAGCCTATTATTCCATATAACTTTCTTTCTATATGACTGCCTAGTGTTCAGTTGCGTTTAAATTACACATTTTATTCTCAATTTTTACATGGATAGATGCATAGATCTGGAAATTTAGAAGGCCATCCTAAATTGTCCCACAAATTGGGGTCTCCATGATTGGTCTTCGCTACTGACTAAGGGAGTGTCTTGTGACAGTGTTGCATTATAACTTGGCGAGAAAGGACTACTTTCTGAGTAGAATATTAAAAACAATATATGACACAAATGTCCAATATATATATATATAAAATCAGACATCTTGTCGTCTCTTCTACACTCCGGTAATGATTCATTGTTTTATGCTGGAGCTCTTTTCAGCGCGCGCCTAAGTGACAGGTGACAGGATGGCATTTGTAAAGATCCCCGTGCGCCAGTCCTGACACATGAGGGAGGGATGGGGAGGCGCAGTACGAGTAAAAATAGGCATCATTTTACTAATGCTATCACCTGGCTCCTGGCACTTGGCTGCGCAGGGTCACGCTGGCTCACAGAGGCCGTGCGCACCTGCTGCTACGCGCAGGGACTGGTAATTACGCAGCAGGCACGCCTGCACGTGTGCAGAAAAAGACGCACTTTAGTGAGAAAACGAGAACCTATTGTTTTGTGTTCTTTTCCTGTGTCGTAACTGCAGGCCTAAGGTGCATAGACATCTTCAGAAAGACTTAGTAACATGTAGGCCACACATAGGCCTATAGCTGTGAGCGAGATGCGCCCTAGAACACAGAGCCCCAAATGTGACAAATTCGCGCCAGATCTGTGATGAGCTTAAACAGATTCAATTGAGACCGTGAACTCGCACAGAACATAAACGAGACGCACTAAATCAGGCAATAACGACGACAAACCGTCTGGAAAATGGACGTACATATAGCAAGAAATAAAGGCCCTCCCTCGTGCAATCGTCTGGATGACAAGTAAGTCTCCTCCAGTAAATATTTTGAGCATAATTGAACGGATTGTTTTTCTGCGTGTTGTCAATATTGGCAAATTGAAGTTTCTGTGGCGCATTTGTGAGCATTTAATGACTTTCAGAACACTGGCAAATTAGCCTATAGGCCTAAACCTAAAGGATCTTAAACTCCAACAGAGCTGTCCAATAAGGCTTGGTGTATTAGCCACAGTGTTTTCTGAACTCTAAATAAACTCCTAGTTTTTGATTAGCCTCTGAGAGGTCACAGAAAGCATGTTAACCGTGACCTCTTTGGTTCTTGTAAGTAATCTCACTTGATCTCACTAAATCCCACCAAGTTTAAGGCAAAGGATAAAAAATGAGACGGACTCAAAAGTTGAAAAAATAGGAAACAGAAACATAGAAATGTGTTTGACAACACTTTTGTAACTTTTTACCTTTCAATTTATAGATTATTGGGCACTTCATTCAAGGAAAAGAGATCACGTCCGGGTCATCGCTTCTCTGTTGATCTGATTGTGTCCTTTTCCTTATAGAGTGGTTATTAAGTAGCCCCCCGCTGTGGATCTACGCCACATTTCTGTCTATACAGTGTTAAGCCTTACAGTCTCCTGTATAGAGCGTTTTCTAAATCTAATCACAAACGAACCGTAATTAGACAAGTAATTATCAGCGTAATTAACAAGGTCTTTCTGTTGTGCGCGCTTTGATACGGACGGGCTGCTAGCTGCGCTCTTTGTGACGCGCAGCAGCAGCGGCAGCAGCCGATAAAGTCTTTATTATTATTGCTGGAAACCCATCTGGTAATAGCCTTGCCCGAGACCTCCTCCCCCCTAATCAAGGTTTTAATTAAAGACGGTTGAGGGCTATGGAGAACATGAAGGCCAGTAATTAAGACTAACATTGGACCTTAACAGATGCAACCCTCCTCCTGCGTTGCAGTAAAACGGAGCCATACGAATGTGCGCACTAAAATAATGAAGCTAGACCAGACTGACGTGCACAAGCCACCAATATAGCCTAGGCAAATGTTGTATTTTACAAATCAAATAGTTGTCTATGAATTATGTCCGTCATCAGGGATAAACCATTTTAATGTTTTGTTTAGTCCAGAAACCCAGACATATTGAGACGCTCAGTTGTGTTTGTTGTCATATTTTATTGACGTGTATTGATTTGTGGACAGCAGATTATGTCGCGAGAGAAAGCTCTTAGTCAGGCTGCATTGGAGTGATAGAGTGATGGAGAACGCGGCATATGATGGTCTAAAGGTTGATGACAACCCGGAAAAGTATATTCATTATAGCCTACTCTATCAAAATAGAACTTACGCAACATAAAATAATAAATACAAAATTGAGCTTCTTCCAATGAGATGCTCCTAAGTTGATATACAATTGCATTGGCTACCCGAATATAGGCTTATAGTTCTGAAATCTGAATACAGCTTGGTCTTATATTAATTGAAAGTCTGAACATTTTGGAATAGGCCTACTGCTCGTTGCGTCATACCTTACAAAATTGGCCATATGAATAATTAAGTCCCCAGGTCAGCCGCTCCCTGCACGCGCTTTTTCGACAGTTAAAGGCCTCCCTCCCATTCTAAGTTTCATTGTGAAAGTTTCTTCTTCAGATGGTCAAGCAGATGGGTGTACTTTTAGCCAAAAACCCCACGCAAAGTTCCCTGCCTGCGCACTATCCACTGGAGAAGGCCTACGCACATACAATATAGGCCATCCCGCTTGACCAATGCACGTGTTCTTTATGAAATGGGTTTTCTTTTCTTGTTTTAAGTTAAAATTGGACTTAAGAAAAAAGCACAAATACTTTCCGACTCCCCTTTTAGGAATGTTCAATTAAGTTCAACAACAACACTGCTGTAGTGTTCTTTGTATGGAAAAACATTATGGAAAGATTAGTATTTTTAATATAGGCCCATTTAGAAAACTGTTCAAAAACGCATGCGGATATTTTTTTACAAATTACTCAAATCACAATTTGTAAACTTGGGTGATTTGCTGCAGCTGTTGTCAGTGACTTTGTTTTGTGGAGCTTTTCTGCCCCCTTGCGGCATGACTTGGACCGACACAATTTTAATTGCATAAATAACATCCATGTGCCTTTTGTTAAGTCCATGTGCCTCTGCATTCCAAAGATTTAATTTTTATAATTGCTATCACAGAAGTCAACATGATGGATATAAGACTGGTAGCCAAGTGTACAGCAATCAATCAAATTCGCCCAATAAAAAATCTGGTTTGATAAAAAAGAAATAAAATGTTGATTGCATTAAACCAACGGTTAATTGCTAGTTGACTGCAATGATGTGAACTCCATAAACTCATACAATATGTAAAAACAAGAAAGTGAACTGCATAAAGTAGTTAAAACTGATCATGCTGATTTTACATAATGGTCAGTGGTGTATACATATGCACCCTGGTGTAAGTGTTGCATATTTTTGTAGCATAAATAATATAAGTCTTCCGCTGTCAGAACCTCAATTACAATTGACGCACATTTACTCATGCTCTTATACTTTGTCCCAGGTTCGAACAGTATTTTCAAACTGCTATCATCACCATTAAAACATATCTGAAGATGTCATATATTTTTGCACAAAGAGACATTACTGGCATTTAATTTTTTTATCACAGTGTTGATACAGTCAGACCTTATGCGATACGCTGCCTATGTATTTTCATAGTCACTGGTGATTACAACTGCATATACTCAGCCTTCTGCTCAATGAGACTTAATTTTCCATGTGAATGAATAGAAAGAAATGTCAAAGGTATTGAAATGAGACTGCTTTTAATCATTAGGAAAGGACAGTGAAGGTTGATGAGATGTTTGGGTTTTACTGCAAATGTAGCATTTTATTGTAATCTGCTAATGCTCAGAAAAGGGACAGGCAATACAAGATTGATCTTCCCCCTGTATCTGTTTTATTTATGAAAATTATGTGCTGAATGACTTTTTTTTTGCATATTTCAAAGTTACATGATCAAAGAAAAAACAAAGAAAGAAATATTTCAGGAGGAATTTTATGGATTCTACCTTAAGCTTGTCAATGTCATTTTTGGGCAAATAGACTTTTAAAATGCTTACTGTTTGCTCTGCGATCTTGATGTAATATTTTAACATAAGCTACCCAGGATGGTACTTTCTCCTTGTGTTTATACCTTATGCTAAATGACCAATAACATTAAATAAAGAGACTTGTTAAGATAATTGGTAAGACTACCTCTATTTTCTTCTCATTTAAAGTTTCATTAATTGCTGTCACCAAACACAACATAGGCCTACATAACATCTTAGTCCTTCATTTGTTGTCCTGTAATGGATGTGCCTTTTCTTTTCCTTCTAGGCTGGCATTTACTTGACAATTTCTTTAAGTGCGAGCTTTAAGTGCAGTGTTTTTATCTACACCTAAGATAGCTACGGACTGGGACAATTTAACAGGCAATTTAACTGACCGTGTGTTAGTGAAGCTGTCTGAGTCGCACTCTCTGCCAGAACGCCATGGCATGATGGATGTAGACAGTCTGGGCTAGGTAAAACACACACAAATATACATACACACACACATACACACACACACACACACACACACACAATGACACACACACAAATGTACACATGCTGCTACTGAATACACCGAGATACAGTGCCATATTTTCCCAATACAAACACATATGGGCCCTTCCGCAGCCAACCCCCTTCCATTAAGTCAACATCTTGTGCTTGCGGTTGGAACAGAGCAGGGCTGGAGTCAGGTCGTCCAAATCCGTCAGTAAGAGGAGGCACGGGCGTTTGTCATCCCCCTCTCTGGGCTCGGTCCTCCTGGATGAGACAGAGGAGGGACAGAGGGTGGTGCAGCCATGTAGCATCTGGCTCTGCTATAGCTCCAGCTGCAGGGAGATGGAGGGGGACAGGAGCCCACGCTGCAGCTCAGGGGAGATGCAGGCAATCAGCAGCCAAAAAGTGCTCCATCACCACCACCACCAAGCAGCACATCTTCTGCTGTGACTGAGGACTCCAGTCACAAGCATGAGAAGGGCAGAAGTTTTAAGATCCCAAGCATTTTCTGTGGCTATTGGTCCATTAAAGTGATGATGGCAATAAAAATCAAAGGCTTTCATCAATATTTTCAGCATGTTTAATTTTAGTATTGCTGTATTGGGTATGTTAAATCTTTTAGAAATCTTCTATGTTTTTGTTTCAAGCTGAGGGTGACGGGGCCTAGCATTTTAGTGAGGTTTGCCCGGAACAATAACCAGTTGCATGGCGGACAGAGAGACACCTAGACATCATTCACAATTTATCTAACATTTGCACATCTTTGGATACTTATAGGAAGAGAACCAGAGTACAAGGCAGAGGATCAAACCCACAACTACTGCCCATGTATTCTTTATTATTAACATACAATAAAGCAAATTCATTCAACTTTTTTGCTTGACAAAATCCTGATGGCCAAGTTAACAATACACTAGCAAACAGGCTCTCCAAAGATTGTGAGTTGAGAGGCCCAACAGTTGAACCCACAGCCTCTTTTCTGGAAAGCTAAGTACTGTGCCATGACGCCCCCTAAAATACTTTTGCTGGGTGCAAAAGAGAGGGTTTGTGACAGGAATCTTGTAATGGTGATTGCTTAACGTCAAAGAGAAAAGGGTCGCCTAAACAATGCCCCACAGATGACAGGCCACAGTTACACAGCCACGGCCTGCAGACACTTTGAGCACTCAGCAGCTCACAGTAATGTTTAGCCACTGGCAGGCGTTTAGCACCAGGCTCTCTCACTCGTGGCATCTCTGTCATAGATCTATGAAGTGACCAGAGCCTAAAGCCTGTTGTAATAACCCTTAATGTTCTGTTGCATTACAATGTCTGTTCGTTGGGGACATACTGTATGGAGAGGGAGATCAAATTAGATGTTTTTCATACAGACTCCATCAAGGCTGTTTTTTATTGTGATCCCTAACCTTACAAGGAGATACTCTATATAGGGCTGCCCAGTATAAATTATCCACAAGCTGTAATTAACCCACTTTTCCCATTAGGCCTTTGGGACTGTGGAATGAGTCCAAGAGCCTCCAGTTAAAACCTCACTTGTTACAATTAAACTCCAACAATTGAAGTAATCAAATGTATGAAATGTAAATTACTGTAGACATGAAACCCCAGCCTTTTATTTTTGTTAAACCCATTAGTCAGAGAAGCAAAGTGAAATTGTAGGAAAGCTCACAAGCATCTGTTTCACAACACAATGTGTCAGAGGCTGCAATGGGTTAGTCCTGATCACCTATAGATGTCGTTTTGTATAACATAATAAATGTCATAGCCTATTTCTATAAGACAGTACACGATTCTTCCATTCTTTCCTTAAAATGGAAGCATAAATGTCAATCATGTGGAAGGTTACAGAAAGCCAAAGGGTGCCAGCTCACACAAGCATCAGTCCCTCCAGTGTCATGATGGCTGTTCCCCAGACTCTTGGGTGTGAGCTAATCCTCTTTTCATAGTCTTCATAACGACCTGTCAGGACATAAATTGCCAGTAAATTGCCTTGTTTATTAACACAGCACTAGAACAGCATCCTCAAACCGCTCTGCCCCTCCACCGCCCCTCGCCCAATCCAGTTAAACGTTTAACAGTGACCAAGAGGATCAATTAAGATGCTACAGAAAATGAGGCCAGGCCCGAACAATTCCTCTTTTACCCCCGCCCTGACATTCACACCCACCAGCCACACACCCACAGCCGCTGCTTTAATGTGCCTCCTAAAACATTATGTCCTCTGTTGATGACCCCCTTTGAAGACCCATTCAGACACATACTTGCTTGCCGCATACATTTGCATCCATGCTCCACAGAGCAGCACATCAGCGGCACCTCAGCTCAGGGGCTGGCTGCGGCCTTTGCCATATAACACAGTAATTACTAGATCAAATCTGTTCAAAGTGAGGAAACACTGTTCTGTGATCCCTCCTATACCAATCAGCACACCGAGGTATGGCCGCCCACTATAAATTGCTGACTTAATTAAAACCAGGACCTCTCTGTCATCTAATTACAGGGAGAAAAGGTTATTGCTTCGATGCAATTTTCCAAATATGATTCCTTCACAGTTATTAAAGGGCTGAGACGTCGTTTATTGTTTCAGATTTTTCAATATGGAAATGGCCCCGGTGACAGATGTAATGACTCGGGGAAAACGCCTTCATTTCGATAGTGGCCCGGCACAGCCATTTGTGTGAGATAAGTGGAGCGGGCAGGAGCGGCGAAATGTCACCAGAAGCGTCCCATGATTGCCTCCACTTTACAGTTGTCATTAAACAGAGCAAAGGTTTCTATTCTCCTGTATGGCAGCATGAGAAGTTTATCTGACCAGAATAGAGCTTGTGAGTTATTAGAATTATAAGAAAATAGACTGGGAAAAGGGAGTGGGATAGGAGACTCTTTGTATTTTTCTGTCACACCGCTGAATCACACTTTAACACAAAGATCTTAAAGCATCTTAAAATAATAGCTGGCCTTTTCCATAGTCCTATATCCATATAGAAAATTGCATGAATATGTTTCTGGGAATTATAATACAAATATTTCAAAGAACAGAAAGAAAGTGTCTGGTTGTGTTTCATTTCAAGACTAAATGTACCAAATTGACAATGTTGTTTACATGCATACAGTCGCCTCAAGTGTACATTGGGTAGACCAGTCTAAAATGATTATAATTTTTTTTACCATACATAATGTAAATAAGTTTTATCCAAAAGGTTTGATAAAGGGCACTGAGAGACCATAGCAGTCATATTGGACACTAATGCTGTGTGTCTCCCACCATAGGGTTTTCTTAATTACATTAAACAAATGCCCTCCACAGTGTGTGTGTGTAATGTCATGGTTAACTGAACACCCCTGAGCCCTAGCCCCTCCCAGTTTCTCTTGCTCTGTGAAATATTCATGTTGAAAGCACTCCTTCCATCTCCTGTATGCCCCTACTTTACCAAATGTTTAAGGAAATACCATAAACATGCATGTACAACAACTATATGAAAGCGATACATTTTTAACATTTGTCTTTCCGTTTTTTTTTACATCAAAATTTCATCATGTTTAAATTTAAAACATAAACAATTATATGCAATTTGTAGAGTTTGTAATCCTGTCTATTTCACAGAAAACAAATGTATACATTACTTCATTTCCACACAACTGAATGAGATTGACCTGGCAGGACTCATTTAAATACACTAACTATTCATTAATTAAATAAAGAGGCTAGTTAGCTCCAGGGCCCCTTTATAATCATAAACTGGGGTGTACTATTTATGCAAAGCAGCAAAGTGCCATGTGCTGGCTTAATATGCTAATGATGAATGGCAAAATACATGTTTCCCCTGCCCACGACACAGGATTAGGCATGGCAGTGTCAGCAAGTAGTTTCCAGGGTACAGAGTCTGCTCCTTCCTATTACAGCCTGTTGAGATGCTTCTCAGTAATGTGATTCTTTTAGTCCGCATGTAGTTATGATCCCATCCCCGCCCCACACAAATGAATTCTACATGGAGTTTATAAAACAGACTTGAAACTTCAACTTTAAGGTTCATTTGTGTGTATTAGCTTGGTCACAGCAACAACAATGGCAATTACCATTTGCATATATACAGTAAATGATGTTTTTTTTTTATCATAGGCCTATGTACAATGGGCTTTTTGGTTGGAAAATAGAGAAGAAGCCTCTTATTTCACACTGTAATTCCAAGCAAGACAGCAAGTAGACAAGTTACCAACACTGCCACATAAATGGCCAATACATAAGTTACACTGTGAGATATAGTAGCCTAGATGTGTAAGCTACTGTATTTCTGTTAGTAGCAGCGTACTGTCTGTTGGTGCTCTATTGTTCCAAAATCATACTGTATAATTAAATTGTCTCATTGTGTTGCCATTTAACATCATCATGGACCCTCTCTTAACTCCCGTTTTTATTAGATTGACTAAAGTGTTCAGGCACAAGTAGGCCTATACCAACAAATATTAAGTGTGTATGTTAGGACCATATAATCCATTCTTATATAGTGCCGGGATGGAAAAGTGTTTATTTCTGAAAATCTGTGCCCTTCTGATGATGCATTGAATGTCTATGCCTTTATGACCGCACTAATCTTGGACAAGGCCTGGATCACAGTCATGTCAGGTTCTTCAAACAATGAAGTCATATGGTCTTTGTTTAGTGCATTGGGGGTCTATGGCATAAAATGTCAGTCATTGTCGTTTAACAACATGCATAAACTTTACTGTTTAATGCAGAGAGGTGAGAGAGAGAGAGAGAGAGAGAGAGAGACCGGCAGACAGACAGATGGACAGACAGGTAGGTATAGGTTACTCTGTTCACTGGTTAAATTACCATATGCACATGTGGCATTCTGATATATAGCCGTTTTACATGGACGACCGTTTTAGGGTGGTGTGTCTTACAGTCACAGTTGTAGACTTTAACATTACAAAGTGATTTTTGTAAATGCACTAAAAGTCACTCAACTGATACACCAGTTGCAACGTGGCGCCCGAAAGCTTCTATTCTTATCCATATCCCCTTAACCAATGACGGGACCTATAACACGAAATAAGGCTGGACCATGTGTGAAACGGGTGATGTGATTGGCTGTGTGAGGTTTACGTACGGACGCCAGGAAATCCCGGCTTGGTTGCATCCCTTTCTCAGGAAATGGGATAGTAGGCTTCAGCCCAAAACCAGTAAGTGAATCGAACAGGAGCTGTTTTCATGTAAACAGAAACGTGCACTTTGGGGGTAGACTGCAGCGTTGAGGCGACATTGTTGAGAAGCGGTTATTTTGTAGCCGGTTGAATATCTGCTTGCTTCTTGTGCATTGTAGTGTTAGGCCTGCTTAGATCCAGCTACATTGACCTCAGAGCACCTCTACAACACATTTCACTCCTATGGATATCCCTAGCTTTGTGTGCGGTGTGCTTCTTTGCACCATTGTGGTGAATGGAAAGCCCATGGTGCGGAAAGAAAGAGTTATCCACGACCCAGAACAGTTCAGACAAGCCCACGAAGATAACAAAAGCTTCCAGTACGACCATGAGGCCTTTCTGGGCAAAGACGAAGCCAAAACATTCGACCAGCTTACTCCCGAGGAGAGCAAAGACAGACTCAGGTAAGAAGCCCACTTTTAAATGTGAAGTAATGTAACTGAGCTGAGGTGGACGAGCTCCATTCATTTGTTGCAAGCATCACACACCCTCTCCCGTGTGTGTGAAATGTTGCATGGAAAAACATTAAAATTTAACAGAGCACTGTGCATGAGAAAGTTGTGCATGTTGTGTGCAAATGTTAATTCCATTACTCTACTGTCTGCATTGCAAGCACTTCTACTGTTCTTGTTTTGGTCTAATTATACAACGACATAAAAACACAATTAGAGCTGACAAAGTTTGACTCATGTTGTGTAGGAATATAGTCCACGTATTGCCGCAAACTTGATATAGGCCTATGCTTTTAATGATTTAGCTTGCCATGATGGGTGACAAGTTGGCACTATCTTAAGGCTTGGCAGTGCAGAGTGGGAGGATCCATGTAACATCACAACGTGGCAACCCACCTCTACACTCTCAGCATTTGTGTTGCTGCTCCTTTTCGCCCAAAATAGTGTACTCTTCATAATGTTTTATCTTTGATTTTAAAGACCCACAGGTTAGAATTTATAAAATGTGAAAATGTTTTGTATTTTGTATTTGTATTTGTTTATTTTTTTAAATAACAGTGCACATTAATGAACATAATACATGTCAATATGCAGGATTGTAGC
>JAVQKG010163537.1:0-14805 GCA_036025885.1 Hypseleotris bucephala
AGCTGTCCTGGCGTCGGTATGCACACTCCGAGTGCTTTCTAGTTATTTAAGGATTCACAGTATATTTTTATTGCAGTGTCACCATAACGAAACACATAGCAAAGCATTGTTCTGTAATCATTTCATGTGACAAGTATATACCCAAACGGGTTTTAAATTTGGGAATTCAGTCAGTCTGCAAGCTTTTCATAGGCCCAAAGGCATACATTCTTAATTATTGTTTTTTTATACATATACTGTTACTTAGAATAAACTAATGAATCCCACTCGTCTCCTTGTTTTTTAGAGTATGATTTGGAGCCTTGTGAGGACCCTGGAATCCCACCCTACAGCACGAGGAAGGGCCTGCAGTATGGGGTAGGGGACGTCCTGATCTTCTCCTGTTTCCCAGGTTACAGACTGGAGGGTCCTGCGCGGGTGGTGTGTTTAGGGGGCAGAAGGAGGGTATGGAGCTCCCCTCTGCCAAGGTGTGTTGGTATGTACTCACATAATTTTATTTTTTACCTTCCTCCTACCTACCCACCCTCCTCCTTTCCCATTTTCATGTCACACGTTATCAATGCACTCATCCATGAAGAAAAAAATAATGGTTACAAAAAAAATCAGCAAGTCATTATCTGTCATTCGAAGTTCCCTATCTGAATTTTGAAGGTTGAATATTTATGGTATTTTAAAGTCGACGTGATTTGTTCTAGTAAAAAGTTTTTTTTTTTTCATTTTTCACTTTCTTTCTGATTTGGCACAGAAAAAGCAATTTTCAAATTGAGCCCAAATTGCAGTTAATCATATTCAGATAGCGGTGTGATTATGATGATGGGCCTTTTTCAGCAGTCAGGTACAGTTAGCAACTATACTCCTCCTTCATCACCTCTCTCCCATCTTTCAGCCAATTCCAGCATGGATAAATATACTTTGGAGATTCAAGCATATTGCGATTGACATGTCCTCTGCTCTCTTCCAACACTGCTACTTTCTCTCTTCCACTGTCTCTCTATCTATGCTCTCTCTCTCTTTATCTAGCTGAATGCGGCTCATCCGTGACTGGCATGCAAGGGGTGCTGCTTTCGCCCAACTACCCCGGTTACTACGGCAACAACCATGAGTGCATCTACTCCATCCAGACGCAGCCGGGCAAAGGCATTCAGCTCCGAGCGCGGGACTTTCGACTTGAGGACGATGACATGCTTAAAGTGAGTAGGTGTTTCGGAGATGCCCTTTCTGTGTGTGCATGTGGAACCTTGTTAGCATATGTTAGCATGTGATTCTTCCTCCCACTCTTTCCATGCTCTCCTCCACCAGGTCTTTGATGGCAGCAGTAATGAGGCCCGTCTGCTGGGGGTGTTTACAGGGAATGAGCTGCTAGACACGACCCTCAACTCCACCTCCAGCTCCATGTGGTTGGAGTTCATCAGCAACGCAGAGAACATCAGCAAAGGCTTTGAACTGCATTTTACAAGTGAGTGGTGAACCCACACTTTCTACTGCAGACCTTTGTGACCTTGTTCTGTATAAATGACATGATGTTATGTTCAGCATCTTTAACATTGAGCATCTGTAGATAGTTATGTCTAGGTGTACAATTACACTATGAGCGGTGATAGGAAAAACTGCTGCTTTGCTTGTACATGATAAAATGGTGATCTACTTACAAACTATGCAGATAATCTTTTATTGTCTCAATTTACTCAATCGGATCAGTCCAACTACCATGGACAGTTTCACATTTGAGATGTGGTATTTTTTCCATGAGCCTGTCTTTGTTTTTTAAAACTGCGGCATCTGTATATTTGCTATATACGTACTTATTTTTGCAGGCTTTGAATTAGTGAAGTGTGAAGATCCAGGTGTTCCACAGTTCGGGTACAAGCGAGAGGACAAGGGTCACTTTGCAGGCAGCACCGTGTCTTACAGCTGTGACCCAGGCTACACTCTGAAAGGACCTGAAGTTCTGACTTGTCTGAGGGGGGAAAGGAGGGCATGGGACAGCCCTCTACCTCTGTGTGTTGGTGAGTCTTCTGTGACCAGACATGCAATTTTGACCAGGTAATTACTGTCAATGCTCTTACTACTATTAGGGCTTATGGGTAGCTAGAACCTTTGAATCTTAGGGAGGGTATTTACTGGCCAGTTAGCCACAGATAACCATTCAAATTTATTCACTAAGGGGTACTTTAGTATCACCAATTCATCTAACATCTATTTACTTGACTGGTGGGTGGAAGTCAAGGAAACAACTCACTGTGATACAATGAGTACATTGTATCACAGTGAGTTTCAGTGATAAAATGTCAATGGCATGTTTTTAAAGCCAGTCATTAATTTATATTTCATAGTATCAATGTCAGTGCTACAGTAGCACACATTTTTTGTCAACCTCTCCGTTATTTTAGGCAAATCTTTCTTGCTAATTTCACAACCTTAATAATATTGTGAACCTTTTAGCAGACAAATATGCATGGAATCTTAGGTTGGCATCCATATGTCATTGTACCACTGTCATAGTAACAATTCCGGAGTAATATCTTGGCGCTTATTCACTGTGACATTTTGACAGTTTCTTACCAACCCAAAAAGCTCCAGTAAAGGTGAGGTAAGGTAAAGAAGAGACGAAATGGTGTTTTTTCGACAGTAGCTGAGGTGATTAGAATAATATTGCTTTGCTCCCTTTTCATCCTGAGCTGACAGGTAATTTATGTCAGGGGCTAAACAGTATTCGGCACGCTGTATATATCCGAACACGCTTATCCTCTATGTAACCCTTTCATAGTTGATGATAGCCGGTGGAGGTGGGGAAGGGATAAGGGACCACTTGTGTTTGTAATGGTGGATATTTTTTAGCATCAGAAAGATAAAGGTTTGAGAAAGAAAGAAAACTCAATCCATATGGGTGGTCTATTTACTATAGAAGATGGCATAGAGGTTGTTGGGACAGAAAACTGTTTGATTATCCCATTCTGCACAGAATACAACATACAGAGCCATATCTAAAAACAATGAAGTGTTTTTGTCTTAAAAAAACTTTCAAACAATTGTTGCAGCAGCTTTGTTGACCCAGTTGGCAAGGATGACTCATTGCAAAAAAGGTGGTGGTATATTGTAAGAAAAATAAGCCTCTTCAAGTATGAAGCATTGTTTTACTTATTAATTTTTTTAGTTTTAGTTTTTCTCTGCAACAGAGCTACTGTGACATTGCTTAAAACCACTATCTCTGCTTCTCAGTTGCTTGTATCCCTGTTCAGTGTATATGGTGGTGCAGCAACTATTGCCAAAATAACAGTAACTATATGATGAGCAGGATTGAAGGGAAGCAGCTTCGTTTGGTTTACCTTCTCTAGTGTGTTTTTGACAATGTGACATGATGTGAAAAATATAGATTTACACTTAGAGCTGCTTGTAGTGCTTAGTCTCACCATTGCATCTCAAAACTAAGTTTTCATATATATATTTTACACTCTATTTCACAACTGTCAAAATATTTCCATTTGAGTAGAAAATAACTGATCTGACTAAATTCTGTTTTCCTTTTTTAGATTTTGAAAAACAATAAGAGTTGTTCCTGTGATTACTGCCACATGTGAAGGAGCAATTTCCCTCTCAGTTGCTGCTGACAACAACACTGTTAACCTCCACTTGTCAAATAAGATTGCTTGGAAAATTCTAAAAAACAGAATCTAAAAATCTGACTAAAATCGCCCTAAAAATTGGTTGTTTGACTAAACACATTTATAGATGTTAGATATACTATTTAGGCAATTGTTCAAATAGGATATGTAAAACTATATTATCATAGGTATTGTGATGGTGTTTTATATGTCCATTATTGTCATCTAGTAAATTTGAATGTCTTCCCTCTGCTCTATAGCCGAGTGTGGTGGAACAATGAAAGAGGAGCCCTTTGGAAGGATACTCTCTCCTGGATACCCTGCTCCCTATGAACACAACCTTCACTGTATATGGACCATTGAGGCCGCCCCGGGAAGCACTATTAGGTCAGCACAACACCTCCAAGTCCATTTGATGTACTTTGTTGTTTTTTGATTACATTGTACTTTTTCTGGTTTCTTCAATCTCCCACTTTTCAATATACTTCCAATATAGTCCGGCCTTTTCCAGCAGTATTCATCACTTTCACAGGGCTGCTGTGTAATCAATCTGCAGTGAGCGGTTCTGGCCAATAGTTGAGCTTGTTCTGGGCGGCAAAATGTCATGTTATTTTTTAACACCTAAAACTATGTAGTCACAAACCTAGTGGCATTTTTTCTTCCACTTGTATTTGGATCTGTGCCCCACACATAGCATAGTTATAACTGCACATGACCCAAAAACAAATGTGAAAGCACCAAAAGTCTATTTTCTTTTAATAACTTGTGTTAATAAATGTCTGGGATGTGCATTTTTATGTGTGGATACCTTCCTAGTGCAGGTAGGTACATCTGACACTCATGACTGTTAGTTTACATTCATTAGTGCTTTCACCACCTCAGGCTTGAATTCCTCTGCAAGGTATGTTCCACATCTGCGCCTTTGATCCTACCCACGCAATTCATTATTGAGGAGAATTTGCAATGCAGTAGTCCAGGGATTCCTTGTATATCAAGTAGTGCAGTTGAAGTTGGCACACTAATCAAACCATACTATGCATGTGTGAAACAGGGAGACGTGCCAAGTGACAGCAGGCATCTAACTAATATGCCTTCAGAGGTGCCGAGTGTTTTTTTTTTTTTTTTGTGCATGTGTTTTAATGGAACATGACGGTAACTAGAAACTTTAAAATCATAGACTTTCATCAGGATGTTGGCCTTATAGCAACGGTAAAGATTGTATTGTTTTATTCTTTATTCATCACTTTTAGCTCTAGTTGGGATCCAGATGTTTTTTCTGAATGTAGTTTTGTTTTTTTGCTTATTTAATTTTTATTTACAAACGCAGCAGCCTTTGGGGTTTTTATGTTTACAAAGTATTGCATGAATTATCTCAACATTTATTTTATTTTAATTTAGAGTACA
Source organism: Hypseleotris bucephala (assembly GCA_036025885.1). Classification (NCBI taxonomy): domain Eukaryota; kingdom Metazoa; phylum Chordata; class Actinopteri; order Gobiiformes; family Eleotridae; genus Hypseleotris; species Hypseleotris bucephala. The sequence continues at coordinate 5,007 of JAVQKG010163537.1, forward strand.
CTGTGATTTCACATAATGACATACATAATAAAACATGATTCTCTATACACAAGGTACAATATTGCCTCTGCTGTCTTACACTTGGATATGCACACATTCATACATTCAGTGCTGCCCTTACTTACTTATTTATCATCTTGATGCAGACCAGTGCTATTGTGAAGACTCCTCACAGGACCAGTGATTGCAGCTTCTCTGTTTTGTATTCATGTGAGTGAATCCCAGCACTCCCTATTTCTCTATCTCTCTCATATGAATACAAAATAGTTAAGGCACAGCCCAAGAACCAAGCTTCCTCTCCATCCCTCTCTTTCACATCTCCTTTCCTTTCTCCATGAGGGGAATACCTCACTGACTTTTATCTATCTAAAACAATTGGGGGTGGTATGTGGGGTACAAAAAGAAGAGCTCATACCAGCTTACTTCAAAAGTTGGTGCATGCCTTGGGGGACAACATTGAACCAAATGGATTCACTGTTGTGTACTAAAAGTTAAATGGGTCACCAATCCCTCCGTTTTGGCTCAAATAAAAATAAACATAAACAGAATAAAATTGATTCTATTCAATGTTAGTCTTGGTTTGTGTGCTATATCTTCCGAATTGTGAGATACAGCCAGTGTCTTGGTGAAAGTCATCACTTGCAACTGTTGTATTCCTGATATACAAAATACTGGTACTATTACTATCTTTCCTTAAGCCATGATGCACTTATTATATTATAAATGTAAAGTTCGGTGAAATTGGAGCTTATTTGCTCTAGTATTTTGACAATTGCAATAACACTGGTCTTTAAGCTGCTTGTGCAAGAGTGTGTGTGCTAGGTATTTGATTATGCATGTTTTGCAAGCAAACACTCCTGCAGTATATGTGGCTTCCTAACACCTCACTAACCTTCGCTAACAGTAAACATAAATGTGCACGAGTACGCCTGCCTAGATCTGTTTGCTCTCTCCACACACATCTCTTTCTCAAGCGTTGTGACAGGACTCGCCAAGTAGGTTATGTACAGTATTCACACACAGAGCACATTGTTTAGTACCCTCTGGCTCACTGCTCACACATCACACACTATAGGAATCCGACTCTGACACCAATTATGCACACACAGTAGGGACTTGTTGCTATACTCGACACATCATTGGCTCCCTGCTCCTCCCTCGGCATCATCAGTAGCTCAAGGTCACCATTTGTGTGTAGAAAATTAAGATACCAAAGGCACATCAAGCACTATCATGTTCTAACAATAATACTGACTATACTGACTACTGTTCATTCAACTTTCATACAGTGGTATTCACTGTTGAGCAGATTTTCTTCTAACCTAGCTTAGTCATTTGTTTGATTTTGAGTAACTTGAAGATGTAGTTAATGCTAGAGGTTTTAAAACTCACCCGTAGATGAAATGAAATTTTGAACTTAATGGACTTGAGTTTCTTGAAACTATAGGCATTTGGTTGAATTAAATGTACAATGTATGTGAATGTTGCATGTGACCCAGGCACAGTCAATCCCATGTACAGGCATACCACATAAAATTGAGTTGTCTTTTCTAGCTTTTTTATCAGCTTGCACACAGACACACACACATGCTAATCCACACAGTGCATTTTAACACTAGTGGATCCACCAGCTGCCTGACAGCTGTCTGCGTGAAAGTGAGGAGAAGATATTTTGACAGCGTCATCTTTGTGATGTCTAGACTGAAATCATTAAATGCTGTGGCAGGCATAGAGTATTTGTTTGATTGACATTAAGGAACATCCTTCTATGCTCCGAGTGTGACGCCTCATCAGGAAATGATGTCTTTTTTCTTTTCTTCTGCAGTTAACCTTGTATAATCTCCCCTGGCCTTAGTTTGAATATTAGTTGATTGTTTTGTTTTTGTTTCATTTGCTATCAAGATAAAAAAAATAAAGAAAATAATTACACTTTCATGAATCAAGAGAGAAAGTTTTTCTAGAGAAAATGACATTTTTTAGTAAGGTTTCTGTATCGGTGTGTGAAAGACCAAACATACTAACTTGAGTCACAAGGAACCCATGAAGGTCAAATAGACTCCTCATCATTGAGAATTATGCTCTTCATTGGATAGAGGGTTAATGCTTTGGCAGGTCTGCACACTTTAAAGCTTAAACAGTATGAACATATTTTCACTTATTTAATTAATTGCATGCCCTGGCCTTGTTTTTGTACAAATGAATCCAACATAATCTTGTGTTTCATGCATTTGAGTTTGTATCTTGAGCAGCTGAACGGTTATTCATCAAAGGTATTATTTCTCTCTAGCCTCCATTTTCTGGTCTTCCACACTGAGGAGATCCATGACGTGCTCCGGATCTGGGATGGACCCCAGGATGGAGGAGTCCTGCTGAGGGAGTTGAGTGGCTCAGCCCTGCCCCCAGACGCACACAGCACATTTAACACTGTCAGCCTGCAGTTCACCACTGACTTCTTCACCAGCAAGCAGGGTTTTGCTCTACAGTTCTCAGGTGAGTGTACACACAAAAACACATTGCTTGTCTTTTTACATTTTTTTCCTAACTGAATGTTTTATTACTCTTTCAGTTTCCACAGCAACCTCTTGCAATGACCCGGGGATGCCCACTAATGGAACCCGAAGCGGAGACAGCAAGGAACCAGGCGACCACGTTGTATTTCAATGTGATCCTGGCTACATCCTGCAGGGGGCTAACAAGATCACCTGCACTGAGATCAATGGCCGCTATTTCTGGCAGCCTGACCCTCCTACATGCACAGGTAACACAGACAAGACTCTTGTATTGCATTTGATCTAAAAAATATTTTAATTTAAGTCTATGGATCTTTATTATCAAGAATTTTAAGAGTTTATATAATACACATGGCTAAAGACCAACACACCCTTCCTCTGGCTGGCTTTGGAGTTAACTGGTTACACTAGTATCCAGTGCAAAAAAAAAAGAATAAAAAGCAGGAAAATGTATTGACAGTATTGGCACCTTATTTTTGTTCTTTTGGTTAAGGGAGTGTTTCTTTACAGGCGAAGAGAGAATTTTATTAAAATAATTATATTTAGACTTTTCTTCTTGGTGACTAGTACACAACTTTTTGAAAAGAGGTTAAGGTAGTTAAACATGTAAGTAGTACTCATTTTCACTACTGATTGACTTTTTTACCTCCATTATCTTAGCACCTTGTGGTGGGAACTTGACTGGTCCAAGTGGGCTAATCCTGTCTCCAGACTATCCTGAACCATATCCACATGGACGAGAGTGCGACTGGAAAGTTACTGTTACACAGGACTATGTCATCTCATTGAGCTTCAACCAGTAAGACTTTTGATTTACGCCTACACACTTTATATTATGTAGGTAGTAAGCCTATTATTGTTGATGCTTTGTATAGAGCTAATGAAGTGGAATAGAGAAAAGCAAGGAAACCCTCTTCACTGTTCACTCAGCCTTTGTGTCAGGGAGGGGAAATAGAGCACTATTTATAGTCATTTTCTATTTCAATAGATGCAGACACAGCAGAGAAGATAAGGCCTGTGTTTACCTATTTGCCTTGTAGCTTCTGTGGCTGTGCTCTGGTAGCTTTCTGTTAATTTGTAGGTTTAGCCAAATAGCTTATTAGGACTGACTCTTCCATAATAGTAGCTATAAATACATATTTTCACATGATGCTTGCATTAAAATAATTTATCTTACTTTTCTGTCTGTAGGTTCAGCTTAGAACCGAGTTATGACTTTCTACATATCTACGATGGGCCGGACTCCCTCCATCCATTGCTTGGTAGTTTCTATGGTACTGATGTTCCAGAGCGGATTGAGAGCAGCTCCAACACCCTATTCTTGGCCTTTCGGAGTGATGCATCTCTCAGCAGCAACGGATTTGTGCTGCAGTACACAGGTAATATTGTCACTGCTTTTATAAAAGGTATGCAGATGTGAATTTACTTGATTATCTTGTGCCCACAACTACAACTTTCTTAACTGCTATCACCAGCTTTTTTAGAGGCTCTAACTATTGTGAAAGATTAACTAAATATGTAAATATAGCATTGCTAATTCAATTTTCTTTAGAGATAGAATGACATGTCTGCACTATTGTACTCTAATCACAAATAGTGCTATATCTGCCATGGTCAGCTTTGGCATAGTGCAGCTCCTCTAGTCAGCAACAAAGAAATAACAATATAAAAAAGCTGACAACATAAACTTTTTATCAGTACATTGGAGTTTCAAAAATAATTTTCATAAATTAGCAAACTGTGTTTCTTGTCAGATCCCTAGTTGGCTCTGCTGAGCATAGCATCTTGTTTAGAGAAGTCAGATTTATTTGCTCACATGGGGCCCTCACTTTTACGCTTATGGTGTGAAATGATCAGAGCGACTGTTTGTTTAACACATCTTACTATTTTTGTATGTTAAAAACAAATGCTGATGTCTCCAAATTAGGCAGGACACTCTTGTTAAGGTTATGCCTGAGAGAACAATGTTAAATCTTTCTAAATCTCCCTTCTTCAATTAGAGCAGTTTAAGATATCAGACATTTAACCAATTCTACATCGACCTTGGCCCTTTAGTCTCTTGGCTGATGCTTAGAAAGAATTGAATTTATATCCAGTAATTCTCCCTATTTTAAAATGCCTTTCATTTATATTCTACAAGTGTGTGATTCATTACCAGATAGTATATAAATGCCAAATGGACTAGGACAGTTTCACAGAGACTGCCCCTTAACTTACTTCCAGCTATATTTACTGCTATGTGCAATACTGTGCGTGGTATTGTATGGCCAATCTGGAAGAGCAGATGGCCTCAGTGTGTGGTGCAGAGAAAAAGTCCCTCTTCCCACTTCCAATTCTCCACACTAATGAACCATAACCAAATAATACATAAATTACTTCCTCTGTTACAGACAACATGGCAAAAGGCATGTTTGGCTGAGGGTCTGTCTGTTCGCTCAGGGTGCATCAAACTCTGAAGTTGGCATAGTTTGCATTTGGTCAACTCACTATCTAAAAGACAAACCTGCATTTTGTATTTTAAACTTGGCAAATTAATTCTTGATGAACCTCAATCATTTAGAATTTTTGGGGAGACAGGATAACATTTGACTTTTAGCTTGTCTTTTAGTCATACTTTTACTTCAAAAAGTGGTTATAATTAGAATTTCATTAGTGGATGGTAAAAACATATTAAAATGTTGGGTTCCACAGTCAGTCCAGTTGAGAAACACAAAACAGTAAATTAACACATTCACTGGCAATTGTTTATTATAGATGACTGAATTAATAAATATTGACTGGTGTCTTTTGAGCTTCTTTTTCTCTCTCTAAAACAATGTGACACTAAGCAAGACATCCATCTTCCAGGACTGCTGATTGTTGTGTTGTTTGATACAGTGTGTGTGTTGGTGGCAGTGTATTTATATAGTTGTGTGTTTAAGTGTAGAAAGCTTGCGTATGTGCGTTGTCTTCTTCAGTTGAGTGCACAGCAGAGTGGTGTGAGAGGCGGATCTGTGCAGTCAGCAGACCTTGAGCCAGGGCAGTGTCACTCTCAATCAACAGCCTGTCTATCTCCACTTCCATACATGCCTTCAGCAGCACCACAGACAAAGAGCAAAAGTAGATATATTTACTGAGAGAGGTATTTGCAGTATTCCAATTATCCATAATTTAGGTACAACTACATAAACTTTAGTGACAAGTTTCATTTATACGTTAAATTTAGGAACTTTAGTATAAGCAAAAACCCTGTTAGCACACAATCCTGCATGTTCTCCCTGAGTGTATTTGGTGAAATGGTGAATTTAATCACCCATGGATAATAAAAGTGTCTCTGTCAGTGTTAACTAGCTGACTGGCCATTGTTGAGGGTAGACCCTATAATTGCTGGCTTTAGTCACCCATGAATTTGCAGATCAATAAATAAGCCATTTAAATTTTGAACGATTTTATTAATTATAAAATATTTGAAAATTAAAATAACAGTATATTTATATACAATATACTTTTTTTTTACTGTTAAAATGCGTAAACTATAATTGTATTTATATGAAAACTGTTGGCTGTTGAAACAGTACAGCAAAGTGATGCCAGGATGTGGTAAATCTCTGCAGCTAGGTGTAAAATCCTTTTATTGAAAACCTACTCACATTGCCTTCTGCTGCTCATTTTCCACCGTGTTACCTCTCCGCAGAGAACCCCAGGGAGTCGTGCTTCGAACCGGGAGTGGTGCGCAACGGCACGCGGGTAGGTGCGGAGCTCAAGCTGGGCGCCATCGTGGTCTACCGGTGTGATAGCGGCTATACACTAGAGGGAGACTCCACCTTAACCTGCATCATGGGAGGAGATGGGAAGCCGAGCTGGAACAAACCCAAGCCCATCTGCATTGGTAAACACTGACATCTGGAGACAGCAGTCAGGAACACAGACTAGATCAGTGTTGGTAAATTTATCTCATGTAAACACGCATGTAGGATTATGTTTTCGCACATCACAATATCCTACAGCTATATGCATTGTGGGTTTTACTTATGTTAATAGATGTGTAAGATTAATTGATGCCGGAGCCAACCTGTTTTCCATATTAGATTGTGTGCAGGGTCTACCCAAATAGGGGTAGAGTTTAAGTTTTGGATAGTAACACACTTACTCCCAATAGCTGTTTTGTTCAGGGGGACTGTATATTTAAATCACAGTGAGATATGCTGAAAAATGTCCAGAACACAAAGAAAGCATATTTTTAAATTTTCTCTCATAAAGTAACCTTAGCTTCTACTTAGTATATGTCCCATGGTCAATTGCATTTTTTCAGCTAAACTGGAAAGTGAAAATCCCAACTGGCCATCAGCGCTTGATGAATATTGCCTCGATAGTCAGTCAATAGAAATGCTAAAATCAAGCCCTAATGTGTGTGAAACTTTTATTGACAACCAGCGAAACTAAAACACATCCCACTTTTATAATACTTGAACTAATGGAGGAGAGAGCCCTGAGAACGATCACCACCAGGACTAACCCAGAAGGACACTTGGAAAACATTGCAATTTCACTGTGGCAAACACCAGGGACATGTTCCACCCAAGGCCCAATCAGACAAGAAAAGTAATTTAGGATTGATGGAACGGAGGGAAGGGGATAGCAGTGATGGAAAATGGGAGGGTCCCTTATTGGCTGTGGCCTTTTCACTCTGTCCTTTTTGTACTATTTCTCTTCACGTCTCTCTGGTTCTGTGTTTGCCCAGCTCCCTGTGGTGGGCAGTACTCTGGTCTGGAGGGGGTGGTCCTGTCTCCCGGTTACCCTGGAAACTACAGCCGCGCACGGACATGTCTGTACTCTGTAGTGGTGCCCAAAGATTACGGTAAGCCAAACCCATAGGAACACGGTATAATACTTTATGTTTATTGTATGTCTCTACTAATGTTTACAATCTTACAACCATACCATACATTGGGTGTGTCATATTCCTAAACCGTGATGCTCTGATATTCCTTTGCTCAGATGCTAAAGCATTATCTACATGTTGTCATTGAAAAAAAAAGATCAAATTGTACCATTATTAAATTGACCCAGACACAAGTGCCCACAAAGTGTTTGGCTTTGAGGCATGTGTTTTTTGTAACTAGAGCTTATGGCCTCTCTCATCAGAGGGTTGGCTTTGTTCCAAAATGACTGGGTGCCTATCTTTCCTGGACCCGTTCGGCAGCATATTTCACTTGGTTAAGTTAAAATGAGAGAGGAAATTGAAATAATTAAAGCTCACATTTGCATTTTCCTGGAAAATGACAAGGCCCAAGGCAACACACAGAGACACAAATGCTCTTGCCTCCATTCTTGCCACTTCCTATTAGGCTGATGCACCAGGCCTAATGAAAGGCTATTTTTCTTAGTGCAGGGTATTAAATGGGTGGCACTGCTTTGGCTCCACTTGCAGCAGCAGTGTGGCTACAAATGACAGAGATATATACTCCTGGGAAGTTTGGATGAGAATAATATGCTGAGCCATTGCAAAGCACACATAATGTTCTAACTGTCCCCATCTCATCTGATAGATATACTGCTCCAGGATTGATGCTTAGTCAAGTCACACTTTAACCAGTCATGTGTTTTCAGAAAGTTATGCAGCTGATTTACATTTGCTTCTTTCTTCTGTCTAATGTGTTTTAGTGGTCTTCAGTCAGTTCGCCTTCTTTCAGACTGCTCTGAATGACATTGTGGAGGTGTATGATGGGGCCACACAGCACTCTCGTGTCCTCAGCTCCTTGTCCGGTGCACACACAGGTGCAGGTCTATTGTATAGTAACAATGTATTGTAAGAAGTGTAAGAAGGATGCTCACATACATAGAAGAATTAAGCTTTCAGAAGTGGGTGTGACACAAGTACATATCCAGTCAAGCATATGATGAAGGGAATTAGTGTTTTAATACTTGACAAGGTAATATTTATTTGTCAAACATGGTCAGTCACTTGTCAAAACACAAAGCTCTTTACTGCAACTATGCCCGTGTTAAGCCGAGCAAAGGGTTGTACATAAAATATGACATTGCTATAAAAAAGGTTATTATACTTTTTGCCAATCCAGACTCTTCAGAATGGTGGAACATGTTTCTTCTTAATTATGATTTTTAGTCACTTGATTGACTTTGACCTTTTTCAAAGAATTTATCTGCCCTTGACTTTCCTGTGGCTGCTTTATGGAGAATGTTAAGACCAGGTTTGAAGCTGGAAAGAGGCCAGAGGTTTAATAAGTTACATGCTGACATGTGTTGAATTGTTAAGATGAATAGCTTCCTACACAGTGACTTATGAAACTGTCTTGACACCGTGTCTCAAAGGTTCTTTTCATAAACTACTCACCAGGCGCCAGGACATGGGATTTTCAAGTAGGACGTGAACAATAATGTTGGTCCTTTAAGGTGCTGCTCTACTGAAAAATATTCTAAAACAACTCAATAAACAAGTCTTCATAAGAAAAAAACTGTGGAGCAAGACACTGGAGTTAGGCATACAGTATGTGTCCTCCCTGCAGTGTGGCAATAAGCACACAGTAATGAAACAATTGTGCTTAATTAAGTTCTTACAACAAAACAATATTCAACTTTATTATTAATTATTGTTTATTATACAGTAAGAAAAGCAAATCAAGACAATATTATTTGTGGTTATTAACATGATTGCATCTTCCTTGTAGGTGAATCCCTGCCATTAGCAACTTCAAACCAGATCCTGATCCGCTTCACCTCCAAAGGCCAGTCTAGTGCTAGAGGCTTCCATCTGGTCTATCAGGGTATGTGCAACTGCTTTACAGAATGGGAAAGCACATTTAATTGACCTAATACCTCACATGTCTAATCACTCATTAGCTCTTTGATCTATGTTGATTGAATACTTGGTATTTACTTCTGTCATATGATTGATTCTGGCCACTAAAGCTGTACCACGGACCAGTGCCACTCAGTGCAGCTCAGTTCCTGAGCCTCGTAATGGCCGCCGAATGGGGAACAACTTTGCTGTCGGTGCAGTTGTCCGTTTTGAGTGCAGTCCTGGTTATGTCCTTGAAGGATCTGGTGCCATTGAATGTTTGACTGTCCCAAATGCTCTTGCACAGTGGAACAGCTCTACGCCCAGTTGTATAGGTAAGACAATTGCATAACTAAACGCCTCTTTACATTATTCAAAGAGTTCATTGTCTAATTAGGCCCGAGCCAAGCCTGGCGTAGGGCCTATTGTGACCGCACAGCAGTGCGCGAAGCGCACTGCCTCAAAGTGCGCGAAGCGCACAAAAACAGAGTGCGAAGCACTCCCCCATACA
>JAVQKG010163565.1:0-13213 GCA_036025885.1 Hypseleotris bucephala
AGTGGATGCTGTAGGTCCTGATTTGAAGAAGCCAACAGGACAACATCATCTGCAAAAAGCAGAGATGAAATTCTGTGGTTCCCAAACAGGACTCCCTCCGGCCCCCGGCTGCGCCTAGATATTCTGTCCATAAAAATTATGAACAGAACCGGTGACAAAGGGCAGCCCTGCCGGAGGCCAACATGCACTGGGAACAGGTCTGACTTACTGCCGGCAATACGAACCAAACTCCTGCTCCAGTCACACAGGGACCGGACAGCCCTTAGCAAAGAGCCGCCAACCCCATACTCCCGGAGCACCCCCCACAGAATACTACGAGGGACACGGTCGAATGCCTTATCCAGATCTACAAAGCACATGTGGACTGGTTGGGCAAACTCCCATGAGCCCTCAAGTATCCTGTGCAGTGTATAGAGCTGGTCCAGTGTTGCACGGCCGGGACGAAAACCGCATTGTTCCTCCTGAATCCGAATGAACATAACTTTATATTAAGTTTCCTGGAGAAACACAAATCAAACTTGTCTAATGAAATATGCAAGGCATTCTCTTAACTGTGTGCAAAGTTTTTTAAAAATGAAAAAGTGAGTGTTTTAAAATCCTTGAGAAATGCTTATTTAGTCATTTCCTGTTGACTTCTTTCTGAAGAGTAGTCTTTGTTTTTGTGAGATTAAAATTCAATGAGGAAAAACAGTCAATAGAGCGTAATACTAACACAGAAATGGCCTCACACAGACAGCCGTGAGCTACACAACATTGTGTATTTCATTATTTATACCAAGGCCATACACTTGAAACAAAGAAACTTTCTACTGCCTGTAGAGGAGTTGCATGCTTCAGTTCACATTAAAAATCCCTGTTCAACAGATTGTATTAAAAACATCATCCTAGGGCCAGCTTTGATGACATCATCAGTGCTATCACTTTATTCTCTACAAAAAGGCCTGAAGGTAAAGGGTCACAGACCGGTGCACAGCCATCTCTGCTTGTCTGTTGGCCAACACTGGTCCCTGCAGTGTTGCTCCACCACAGCAGATTATACTTGACGACTTCATCTTAATTACATTCATTTCTATTTTCTGTTATCTCCAGAAGGGCCATGCCACACTGGCTCCGAAACAGTCAACAAGTGGGTGCACACAGATATGTCCCTCAAACAGACAGACCAGGCAGGCTTGCAGTAATACAAATTATTATGGTTGAAAAAAATTTACTAAAACTACATGTTGACAATTCCCCAGAAATGGTGAAAACTAAACAGATAATAACTTTTTATCCAATTTTTTTTCTGCATCAGAATGACCCACAACAAGTGTGGCACTGAATACAACAACTAACCAACTACAAAAGCAGACAAACTGTGATTGCAAATGCCAGTGCTAAACTGGCAGACGAACTGAATCGTTTCATTGCACCCTTTGAAACCAAATGCAGTCACATCAGACACTACAAGCGCCACTCTAATTCTTCATGAACATCAAGTACAAAGAGTGCTGAAGGCAGTGAACCCAAACAAGGCAGCAGGACCAGATGAAGTACTACGAAAAGTACTAAAGGCTTATGCAGACCAATTCCGCTGAATCGATCAACTGAAGACAAAATCAACACAGCCCTCCACTCCACTCTGTGTCACCTGGAAAAACTAGACAGTTATGCACAAAGGCTGTTGATTTTAGCTCAGCATTCAACACCACAATCCCTGGAATACCCGTGGAAAAGCTGACATGCCTGGGTATCCCCGCCTCTACCTGTGCCTGGATTCTGGACTTTCTTACTAACCGCCCCCAAACAGCGAGGACTGGTCATTACTGCTCCTCCACCATCACTCTAAGCACTGGATCTCCGCAGGGCTGTGTGCTGACTCCACTGATTTACTCCCTGTATACCCACGACTGCATTCCCATCCACTCCTCCAACAGCATCATCAAATTTGCTGACAACACCTCTGTAGTTGGTCTGATAAGTGGAGGTGATGAATCAGCATACAGGGATGAGGTGCAGAACCTGACCACATGGTGTACAAAAAACAATTTGAGCTGAACACTAGGAAAACTACGGAGATGGTCATTGACTTCAGGAGGAAAAAGGCAAAACCAGAACCTCTCTTCATCAATCGAGACAATGTGGAGCAGGTCTTCACTTTAAAAGGCTCATGTATCTTCTTCCTGAAGGCAGAAGGGCAAATATTTCAGGTCCTAGTTGAGTAATGTCTTTAATGATTTTTTTGGTCCTGTTTAGACATCTTGAATTTGCAGTTTCTTTCAGAGATTGTAGGGGACAGCCAATATTTTTTTTCTATAGATTGGACAACTATCTTCCAAGACCTCTTAAGGATACTGCGCAAAAACAATGCAACAAAACCTGATTGTGAACTTCTACCGCTCCACCATCGAAAGTGTTGCATCTGCATCAATACTACTGCTGCATCAATGTCTGGTATGCTGGGTGCTCTGCTGCTGACAGAAAAGCACTGCAGAACGTCATCCAATCTACAGAAAAAATGACTGGCTACAATCTCTGGAAGAAACTGCAAATTCAAGATGTCTAAACAGGACCAAAAGATCAATAAAGACAATACTCAACCAGGACCTGAAATATTTGCCCGTCTGCCTTCAGGAAGAAGCTACATGAGCCTTCAAAGCTGGACTAAAAGACTTAAAAACAGTTTTTATCACTGGGTTATTATAGCATCATGAATACACTCATTTTTGAAACACTGAAATTTTGTTGCACTTGCACTATAATTATTAATAAAAATTGCAGATTAACTGTTACAGGCGGTAAAGAAGACATTTGCTGGGGGCACTACCTAACTCTGATCTCTGCTCTGGCCACGGCTCTTTGAACACTTTTGACCTTGGCAGCTGACTCCAGACACACAGTGAAGTGAAACATGGTTTTCTCAGACATGGCAGTGGGCCAAAATAAATAACCTGTCCTGAGAGTGTCGGCAGAACCGCAAGAAATCCTAAACCTGGTCTTGGCCCAGGAGCACTCACAGGGCTATCAGCGAATGACTTGCTAAAATTTTAATTGTCCGAATGCATCATGTGGTTTGGAAACAAAATCAAATCAGACGGATCATCCTTCCCTCTCTGACACCCGTCCAAAAGGAGAGTAGCATTTTTGATGAACATTTTCATTTATTTATTTTAGCCGGGCTCTAATTTCAAGGTCGGGTTTCACCAACTTGGGGGACAAACAGATGACATTGTATGGATAGGTAATTCAAGAGTCTGCATGCTTCGATCCTCGCCGATAAGAGGGAGATAAGAGACAGGTGTCTTGTAGAATAGAGGACATTCATCTCGAAACTCAATAGGCCAAATGCTCAGTCAAATATGGCTGCATGTAATAAAGGCATGGGCATCAATACATTTAAGTTAGATTCTCATTTCAAAGGAGCCATATAAAGAAGTCGGGTGTATTTTTATAGATGTAATAACGAGTGACAAGAAATATAAAATATAGCTGAAAATCTGGATATAAACAAAATTGACACACAATCTTTGACACTATGTAACTCCAGGTATCCCATAGAGCTGTGTAGAGTATACATAATTGTACTCAAGTGGAAGTCAAAAACTAAACCTGCTTACACTATGAAGAACAATTTGATGGACTGAGTAATAGGTTTTAGAATACAATTTCCAGTATAATGATATCACTTCTACTAAATAATGTGATTTTTTTATTTTTTTATTGTTCATACTGCCAACCCAACTTTGTTTAGTGTATTTCAATATTACACCGTTGGAAACTCAACACAGTGTTAGTGGTGTTTTAATTGCTGCAGACATTTCCACTCCTGTCCAGTCCCTGTCGTATCACTTGTCTGATGTCACCACACAGGCAGGTATTACAGCTGTAAATGTGATTAAAGAAATGTTAGAAGTGGACAGTAGACGGCTCAGGTAAGACAGTACGCTCTGTGGGCAGAGGTTACATGAGTTTACAGTAATTTACTATGTACATGACGGGAGTAAGGCAGGGTGATGTTACCAAAATGTATGTCAAAAGTACACTAGTAGTATAATGAATAAATGAATTAAGAAAGAAAGAAGTGGTTAAAGCTGCAAACAGATGTTGTGTGGTCTGACAAACAATATAAATTAAGTAACATTTAGAGTCAAATATCCAAAGAGGTTTATTCCAACAGCAACAACATGCATACTGTCAGATATACAGTGCACAGTAATGACAGAAAATACTGTACCTACATAGCAGCAGCTTGAAGATATTTCTTGAGTTTTAACTAGTACACAGGGATCTTTGTTTTTCCAGAAATGATCACAAAATATAGATTGGCCATAAACTAGAGCATGCAATCAGTGCTTTGTGCTGAGAGTGCATTTTGCAAAAGCTCACACATCTCAGTGAGTGATGACATGGCACAATGGTGAGCAAATATTGAAAAACAGTGATGAACACCTCTGACATTGAAGGTAAGGACATACTGTATGGCTATGGGGGAAAAAAAATCAATGATAGTCTACTCGGCTACCAACAAAGTAAGACTATATGCAGAGTCACTCCCATCAAAACTAAAGGAGAAAAATGTATGTGGTGTATATCTACTATAAGCATCATGCTAAGTGACTGTAATGATTTTCACATTATTTACTGTCAATTAGAAAATGAGGTGTCTGGTGGAATGTAATGTGCAAACCTTCAGGTCACTATTAATCATGCAAGCTATTAATAATTGGACAGTAAATATGTGATACATGCCTCACTATGACACAAAGGCTATGTCTGGGCAATTAAAAATGCATAAGGGGTAAATGGACTTTATGAATAACTTATTAGAAGCCTCTGAAATGCTGGAGTTTGGAAAGGCAACAGACAAGTGTGAAATGTTCTGTAATGAAACACAAATATATAATGTGTTAATTGTCTTTTTCATGTTTTTATATAATTCTGTTTCCATTTGCTGTTTTTTAATCATAATTTATTGTTAATATTTTTTGTTCCAGTCCTTGCCCAGTAGAGGTCAGGTTTGTATCAGAAAAGGTATCAGATGTGTGAATCAAATAACTGAGCGAGGCACAGTCTCTCCTATCTCTCTATTTAATGTTGTATTAGCAACAGAAGGGTTATATCAATTAATTAATTAATGTAATTTATATATAACATTTATAATAAAAAATTACACATTATAATAATATTTTTTCTTTCCCATAGTCGCCCCTCTTTGTGATTTTACCAAAAATTCTTCTGTAACATGTATTTATTTGAGGTAATGACATTTGTGTGGTAGTAAATTAATGCTGTAAAAACACTGGATCCAAATTCACAACAAACATATTTATTTCTTGGCCTATGACTTAAGTTTCAAAAATGCAATAACATCTTGGTAGACAATTTTAGTTAATTTTTTTTATTTTTTATTTAACAACTAAAAATAAATTTGCACGGTTTGTTTGTGATCTCATGGGTGTGATATCACAAGTGAGTAACATATCTTTGCACATTTCTGCTTCAGTCCAGTCATTCATTCTATTACGAATAGTTTTAGATTACTATTGTCCTAAAATAATTAATTTACAGCCATTGTGTAAGTTAAGGTTATTGGTCCTTCTGCCTGCAGGAGATTTTTTATGGAATACACATGCAAGTTTGTGTCAGGAAGGGCATCTGGCTTAGAAACCTTCCAGACTAAAAGAACAAAAAAAAAAAAAAGAAGTGTGATATTGACATAAACAAGCCCTTATCCAAAGTGCAGGGTGTTATTTTTGGAGCTGGTGGTGCATTTATTTAACCTGAGCAGCTTGTTTTCTTTGGTTTCTGAAAATAAATGTTGACTGATCCAGAAAAGTTATTACCACTATCTGTCTGCTTTTAGCCGCTTTGTTGCTGCAACGACCAATTGAACATAACTTTAGTATAATTGCTTTTTGTTCTTATTCAAGTCTAGCTTTAGTCTTTTAGC
This sequence comes from Hypseleotris bucephala, assembly GCA_036025885.1. NCBI lineage: Eukaryota > Metazoa > Chordata > Actinopteri > Gobiiformes > Eleotridae > Hypseleotris > Hypseleotris bucephala. The sequence goes on from JAVQKG010163565.1 coordinate 5,930, forward strand.
AGAGATGTTAGCAGTGGTCTTCAGTACTGATAGCCAGAAGCCCTGGAGCAAACTAGCGGACATATATATCACTTGACTGTGTGTCGGAGCGATTACTGGATAAAGATCACAATATGACACTTTTCCTTTTGTGTGCTGGCTCAGTGAACAGAGGGAAGCTCCCGCAGCTCAGCATGGATCTTGTCCTGGATATTGATCACACATCGCACGGCATCTCATACTATTCAGGCCTATAGGAAAAATCCCTTTTTTTTTTTTACTTAAAAACAAGCATATACAGTACTTCATACCACACAGGTGATGATAAAATAAGCCTTCTAAAGATTTTTTTCCCCATTAAGTAATATTTTAACATATAAAGTTATTTTAAAATCGGGATGTCACAGTCTCCAAAAACGCATACTGAATTTGGTAACTCTAATCCAATTTGTGAACTGTTGACTCTGCTAAAGCCCAAAGTTGCCTGAAAACATAGCTTGGCTGCAGGCCACAAGTTTATTGCAATTGATCTATTAGCTAGTAAATATGAAAAAAAAACACATAAAATGTGTCTATTAAAAAGTAATTTGCATTGACAATAAGACATTTAAAATATTGCCCAACACAGGCACAAAAAAAGAAAATAAAATCCTATCTGTCAATTGAGTTTCATTCAACCTACAAATTAGTTTGCCTTTATTTTACCATTGGCATCAATCACACATATTACTCTATGTTTTTCCAATACACTATAATATACTGACTTGGTACGCTATCATTCTTTTCCTTCAATTCCTTTTTCTTGAAAGCGCTAACGGCCTGAGAACTCTATGATCCTTAATCTTTATGATTTTTTCAACATTGACTTGAACCAAATCAATATCCCAAGCAAAAGCATTTTTATTATGCAGTTATGAGGTCATAAGCTACAGTATGTGACACTTCATTTTAGCAACAGCTGAGGCCTCTGCATGGCTCTCTTCCAGCTGTGTCCCTTCAGGGCACCCATACGAATTCTAAATAATATGCCCTAATGAGATATGAATTGATTGTGTAGGGGAAAAGCTTGACGTCCTCAATCCATCACCCTAAATGATGTTTAACAATAGATTACCAGCCAATAATTCCACCGATATGAGATTAAATAAAATAGCAGGGGCAGTTTTCACCAGGCTATACCGCCACCTCCATTGCTCCCTTGCCCTCCCATTTTCCAACAGGGGGGAAATAAATCTGCTCAATTACTGTACCGGCAATCCGTTTTTCACCGCTAAGGACATTATTATTTCATTTAGCGCTTGTTCATGCATCATAGATTATTTCATTTTACTCCAGTCAATACAGAGAAGTGCAGTATTTTATTTGATCTGCAGGGGCTTATAGTGAAGTGGCATATTATAATAGAGTGCACTTGACTATGTAAGTGTATTTACTGTTAGGAAAAGCTGTATTCTTGGGCACATATTTAAGTTTTCTGCAAGATATATATATAGTATACATTTGTTTCTATGCTGCTGTCCTCAGGCACCTGACAGGCAATGAGAAAATGGCTCTTCTTCAAACTGGTGATCAATTGAAACCGAATTAGCTGTGCCTATAAGATGATTTGGAACATCACTTCAATCCCAAAGAACAATGAAAATCGGATAACACACATGCTCGCTGGGCCCCTAACTTAGCTCCAAATCGCGTTAAGGTTTTCAGTGAAGCCAAAGTTGTGATTAGTTATTTCTCCTCTAACTGCATCAAGCTCTAGCTCTGAGGGTATAGTCGTGATGATGGGTGCTAATGTGTGTTTTTATCGCACACTATATGGCTCAAAGAAAGATACAGGCCGCGTGGGGAACAAATACTGCAGAAAGAAAAGAGTACTTGGAATGAAATTTAAGAAATAAAAAACAATAAAGGTACAAGAGGATGTGTTTTTGAAAATGAGACAGGAAGTGAACTGCTTTACCTCTGAAGAAAGAATGGGGTTACCTTAAAGTACTAGAAGCTACACGGGTGCACAGAAGAGCTTTTATCACAAAGCATCTTCTTTCATTAATGACCTTACATCTTTCTACCAAAAGGCAACAACTGAAAAGCCTACCTAGCAGAGAGTAACTCTTGGTAGCAGTACAATACAATACCCTGTTATAGCGAGACATTGACAGACAGTAGTTCACATTCATATTCATTTAATATAGGCAATTTAGATTAAACAATTCATCTAGCATGTTTTTGTAAGGTGGAAGGCCAAGGGAACACGTCTCAAAGGGGTCAAGGAGACTCCACTGGTCTGAGAATACACACAACCTTCTTGCTAAGAGCGTGTTACTTGTAGATGCACCTCAAGCCTGTGGGTGCGATAGAGCTGGGACCGGCAGTTACATTGTTATTAATAAATCATGGCTTTCTTGTAGCTGAGCCTAGCAAGATGTTTCATAAATGTGCCCAATCCCTCATATTATCACCAAAAGACTGTTTTATTTTCTTTCACTGGTAATCTCTCTCATCTTGAACCAGCATGTACTGTACATTATCTGAGACACTTGTGTGATTCCCACATCTCTTATCTCTAAGCCGGACCCATCAGGCCTGAGTCCTTTTAAACCTGGGCTTTGTAGCATCTCTCCTCATCTTCTCCATCCTGTCCTTCCCAGTGCCCATCCAATCGCCCTGTCCCGTGTCTGCGTGCTCCCGCCGTGGCCTCCTGTGGGCTGGGACTGAGTGGGCTTGTCGAGGGGCTGAAGTCGGGGCCAGATTGGGAAGAGGTGGCTGTCACACTTTCTGATTAATGACCCGTCTGTGGCATGTCCAGCCACATTAGGGCTCTATGTATCTACTCCGGTCCACATGGGGCGAGGGGGCTTTGTTCTGGGAGGAAATGGTGTCAGCGCCCCACAGCCGTTTGCCTATAAAAAGATAAAGATTTACTGTCATCAAAGGCCAGATTACAGCCCACAATGGCGACATTGATTTTTTTCTCCCCTCCCAAACCAAAAAAATTCACATTTTGGGGAAAAGCCATTCCAGAAGTGGAGAGAGATATGATCAGCTTATTTGGAAAGGATAATATGGAATCTTCTCCCAGAATGAACTTTGAAAGAAGTAAATTGTAAATATTGATTTCTGAAATGAAGTGTCAATCTCGGTTGGGCCCAGATTATTCCTATCATCTGGCTCAACCCCCGGCGACGATGAATTCAAAACTGCTGACAAAGTGGAAAGTATAGGATTTCTGTTAGGAGCAGTCGGAGGCGCTTTACCGCTTGGCCGGCCTGAGCCCCCTGTCGGTAAATGGCTGTTCAATTTTATCAGATAACGGAGGAGATCTCATCAGAGGCGAAAAATGAAATGAACTGTGACTCCAAATCAGGATCCCTGCTCTTATCCCGGCAAAAATCATCCGCACGGGGCCCACGGCTTTCCATTATTTCAGGTCACTTCATTACGGCCCCTGCACACAGCACCCAATTGCTACAAACAAAGCGGGCCCTTCCTGTCTCACCCAGGGGTCGAATGTGAGGGGCAGTTTGATAGGCTCTTGACGTGTCCGGGGTTATCCCATTACCACTTAAGAGGGTGGCTGAAAGGCAGCAAATCTCACCCACTTGTTTGTTATCCTTCCTCTGCCCTTTTATATCATGAAAGCTTTTATTGCTCACCTTATTTCTCACGGCAGAAAATAATTCATCTCTTCCAGTCGTAGTTCAAAATGGATTTTGTTCTGTTCTTTCCCCTTGTCCCTTTTATTGTGGGGGATCCAGGGACAAGATAAAATAAGTTAATCATATCAGTTCATCAAGAGCATTTACAAGTGAAAAAGTCAACGTTCATATAGCGTTCATATATATTTAAAAAAAATTTTTAGGTTGAAAGCAGCTAGATTATGTGTTTTTATTTTTGACTGTAGTATATCGGCTGCAGCGGCACAGGACTACACCTTCATCTGATCTATGTAATTTTGTTGTATGTGCCTTTTATGCAAAATGACAAATAAAGCCTTTTTGTCTACCAAAAAGCTCAGAAGCATTTCCTTTTGAGGCCCTCTTTCCCCCTAGTGGCCACACCCACAAGAGTAGTAGAAAATTTTGGTCTCTTCACCTTTGTGCTAATCAGAAGGTCAGCGCCTTAGTATACTTGATTACTAAAACATGCAAAAAATACAACTTCAGGTATGTTTTAGACAAAGACACAACATTATATTAGTAAAACACCCAGAAAAGTCAAGTTGGCAAATAAGCATTTAACAAATCACTGAACAATTTTCCAATAGATCACCAATAGTTTCATATAACTTCTGACAAATAAGCTGTAAATAACCCAGCAAGACTTCCACTCTCTCCATTCCACAAAGTCTATGTATGTGTGTATTTTTCCTTCTTGCAATAATGAATGAAATAAGCTGTTATCGCTGAGGAATTTGTAGCTTTGTGAGTAATTACAGTTTTTGTTCCAGCCTCCATAGGCCTGGTATTGATCTGCAGGAGGAGGGTGGTCGATACACATGGGGGCAGGGGCATTTGATAGCTACATGGGAGAAAAATGACGTTGGTGTGAATCGGGAGATTTGTAATAGAGCGATAAGACGACTTAAAGGTAGGAAACAAAGATGGGACTTCCTCTGCATTTACTGACTTTATTGATAACATTTTTCATTGGAAGACATTAGAGATTATTTAAAACTTTTTACCTTGTATCTTTGGAAATAAGTAGGAGAGAGGTTTAGGGTTTTGGAACCAAAGACAGAAACGGAGGTCAAGTAAGGAAGCTGCAGTTGTTTCAAGAACTTTGGATTTAGACAAAAATGTTACCTAATTAAGTAACATTTCCTTGTCATATTTTAAACATTATGCAACCACACAAATGTAGTTTTTACAACCCATCATTTTTTGCATCTACACTGTATCAATCTCAAATGTACAATGTAATACACTGGGTAATAAACTGTAATAATGTAACTACAGTGTACCTAACCCTGACCATTATGTCTATACACTGTATTTACATGTTATTACAGTTTGTTACACCATGTGACATTTTAACATTTTTGAATTAAAAAAAACAACCTGCTATGTAAATTTTGACAAGAAAGGTCTGTGGTTCAGTCCCGACTCCAGTCCAGGACAGAATGGGCAAGACACTTCTAGGGTTTGATTGTGGTAGAAAAGCCAAAGGTACAGGGCAGGTGGTAGCTGTTGTTTTTTGATCTGGTACAAGTTACATACATAAGGAAAATGGGAATACAGACACTTGTACTGTGTATAGTTATAGTCTTCTGGTGACTTTGCCCGTTTGAAGTTTGGTGTAGTCTTTAAAACCATTTATCAGACAAAGGCCACTCAAGGTTCCTGTAATGAGACACTTTGTTGTACTGTCCATTGTTTTCCCACAAGGAACATCGGCCCAAAGTGATCTTTATGTTTGAGAGACACATGCCACATCCAAGTCCCCAAAGAGGCTGACTTTTTATAATGGGCTTACTTTGAAAATCCTGGGATGCCTCAGTGTGTGACAATGAAAAGGACATTTACAACCAAAAGAAAATGGCTTTATTCACTCTCTTATCTCCTCCTCTCAAAGTTGACATTAATAGAAAATAAGAAGAGAAAAAAAAGTAGTGAAACAAAGTTGAAGCCTTCGGTTACGTTTCAGAGCACAGGGCAATTTAAAAAGCCTGAAATGTGGAATTAGAGAGGATTTGATGCGTTTCAAATTGAACGAAAGGGGGACACCGTCAGCGGAGTCGCACCTTCAGGCATTATTTAAGTAATGTCTTGTGGCACGTTTGAGGCGTCGGAAGGCAAGGGCATAGAAATGAGGGATTTATGCAGACACCAACAGATGCGGTGCTAGGACTGTGTAATGCTGGCTCCATGCAGCCCCCCCAATGTTCTCAAAGGTTAAATCATAATAAGCTAAAAAAGCTAAACCTAGCAAAATCCGGTCTGAAACAATATTAGCCCGGACCATGTCTAATCAGGACTACACTATAAATCAAAGAAAGGTGTGAAGCAAGGATTAACCCATGTCTATTAAAGCACAATAGAAACAGGTCCAAACCAAAAACCATACCAGACCAAGACTGAACCATAATCAAACTAAATCTGAACTAGGGCTAAATCACGTTTCAACTAAAGCAGGATTAAAACAGTTCTAAATTTGGACTAAACTACGTATGAAGTAGAACTAAAGTAAAACCAGGCTTAAACAAGGTCTGAACCAAAAATACCCTAAAAATATTTGCACAAATTTCTGTGTTTATTAAAAATGTGTATTGTTGCATGAAACATAGGATGTTTTATCTTTTGTTCCACAGTCCATTGAGTAAAAAAAGGCCCCATAGTACAAGAAAGATCCACATCATAGCGGAGTAGCCTATATGTGTTTGAGCTATCTGGATATTCACTTTAAACAACATCTAAATCAAGCCGCTCTCAACGGACCTCATCCAATGCCTTATCGAAACACAAGCGGTGCCAGATAACTTGATTTGCTTAAGGAATGGGATAGGCGATATTACTAACAGCACTTGACTACACCATTGGCCCCATCTTGTTGTTCCGTATTAAACCTATCCCACCACTTCATTATACCTGCATTCTCCTGAGAGGCCTCTGCATACAGTCCTATCTTTATCTCAGCTTCCCCTTCCCTACCTCCCCTACCCTAAACTCATGATACAAGCATCCTACTAACAGACAAGAGCATCATCAACATGCGCGGTGTGCCGGTGTCATGCAGATAGCCACGATGTGTTGGTAATGGAGGGAACAGCGATCGATACGGGAGCAGGGAGAGATGGCTGCAGCCCGTGCCATGCTGTGGAGCGAGCGTCTGTGTTTGGCTAAAGCCCTAATCCTGATGAGTAATGTGGCTGTCATAATAGCAGGGGATAGTTTAATGCTGACACTTAACTCTGTGATGGATGGCCTGTCACCGAAAGCAAAGGGGCAACAAGAGTTGTGCAAGCAGCCCTTTAAGTTTTAAAATATTAATTTATTCTGAACTTAGAAAAGGGCATGTGACATTAGGCAAGTTTTAACAATTTTAATTCATGCAGATTTTCTTTAGGCTTCTTCCATCTAACTTTTTTTTTTTTTTTTACAAATTTAAATGATCATATAATGACATTTCCTACCGTACATTCAAATATCTATCATCTATTCAAATAGTTTATATATTTATTTAAAGGGTATTAGCTACAACAATGCAAACATAATAAACAGGCTTGTTATCCTTTTGGCAAAATTTGTAAAATAAAAGAAAGTCAGACAGCTGGAGGATTTGAGCACTTCTCATGTTTTATGTGTTTCTTTT